>JAHBCN010013677.1:0-23968 GCA_019359885.1 Listronotus oregonensis
GGAAAGAATAGATGGCGCCACTTTACAGCGTTCTATTTGAATGGTCGATATTTTTGGGAGTTTTGTATTTTTACCAAAAATATTAGTAAATAAATAAAAACACGATTTTTTAAAAATAAATTTCAAACATTGTATGATAGTTTCATGTATTTATCACCAATTTTGTGATAAAAGAAGGGCAAGATAGTGTAAATGAGTTTAATCTTATCCTAAGATTGTGGTTATACATTAAAAAGTGAAAATTTTTATAACTGCTTTTTAGGCATATACTTTTCACTAATAACACACATTCATGAGACAGAATAACAGTGGTTAATAATGTTTAGTAACCTTTGGTACCTAGGTATCCATTGTAACAGTAACCGTTAAATATTTTATGTGTCTACAGTATGTTGAGCTTAATAAGTTGATAATGTAAGTTTAAGAAACCAAAAATCTAATTTCTTTTTAAACAAATACAGAAAAAGCAAAAAGGAACTTTAACATAAAATTGTACTTTCTTTTATTCAATTAGAGGGACCTGTATAAATTAAAATTTGCCTGGTCTGCCCAGTAATTATTAATTTTGATCCTTTAAAATAATGTACTAAATTTTTAAATGAAATAAAAGTACCTAAACGTAAAGCTTATTTCTTTTTAATAATCCACAGAAATACCCAAACATTGTGGAAATCATCTAAAAGATAGTTAAGATTGCCCTACTTTTCTCACTGCTATTTCCTATGAAATTTTCATTTTCTATAATTTATAATTGATGTATTATTATTTATTCGGTTACCTAACGTTACGTCTCATAAGAAGCACCTAATTTAAATATAAGAAATACTTACTTAAAGTAAAAAATGCCGGGTATGTTATCCTTAGATTTGCAAGACAAAACCATACAACCTCTAGTCATTTTGTTACGGTATTATAAGTAACAAACAATAAACACAAAATTATAGTCACAATTTAATAAACACTAATCACTAAAATAAGAAGGTTTTTATCAATCCAAAAAACTTCTGCAACCACAAAATAAAATCACACAAAGCAAAACAATCGAAACTAATACGGCTCTCATAAAAGTATAATGTGTTGCCTAACTACACACTGATTTATCAGTGTGTAAGTAGGCAACACATTAAATTATTTCGTGGAATTTCGTTATTGCGCAAAATCGGCGGGGCCATCTCTGACAGTTATTTTCATACTGGGCTGGACATTTTTTGATCGAATGGGCCATAGCATTGGGCTTCCATACACCTTTAAACTTCCTTGATTTTAGCCCCTTTTCTTATAGATAACATATGTTTTAATTAAAATATTTGTATAATAATTTTATTTACAGTGTTAATCCTAGGGTGATTTTAAGAAATAAAGTTCAAATAAAGCTATGTCCTAAACCATTTAACTTTTGAGCTACAGAAACAGGGTGTTAAAATCTTAAGAAAAAAATCGTTTCTTCATCGTATCTTTAATAACTTTGTAGATATGTGTATGAAGTTTTGCACACACCATCTGAATATCAACAGCCATTTTTTGATGTAGAAGATTTTTTTTAAGTTTAACCAGTGGCTTCCGTACAGGACGTAGACTAAATATTTTTGAAAAATATTATGTACGCCACTGCTTTTCCTTAAAATAAAAACTATTTTTATAATTCCCATTCATTTTAGGGCAAATTTGATTCTCTGACTTTTTTTCGTCCGACATGCGATTTTCGCGAAAAAAAATAAAAATTTTATGCATGGTCAATTTATTAGTAAAAAAAATAAATTTAATTATTTCATAAACATATATACATTATTTTACCATTACATTATGAGAACTTTAATTCTAGAAGTCTAGCGGTACTTAAATAATAAATAGTTTTTTAAAATTTCAGATTTTCAAATTTTCAGATTCTAGATTTTTTTGTAATACTTTAAATGCTCATGAAATCAACATACTTGTCGTTTTTGGTAAATATCTTTATAACGGTCCAGAATTTTAATATATTTGTAATAAAGTAATTAATTTTTATTTGGGAGACCCTCTCTAAAATTTTAAAAAACTATTTAATATTAAAGTACCCCTAGACTTCTAGATTTAGAGTTCTTATAATGTAATGGTAAAATAATGTCATATGTTTATGAAATAAATAAATTAATTTTTTTTGCTAATATATTGAACATGCATAATTTTTTTTTCGCGAAAATCGCATGTCGGACAAAAAAAAATTAAGGAATCAAAGTTGCCCTAAAATGAATGAAAATTATAATAATAGTTTTTATTTTACGGGAAAGCAGTGGCGTACATAATATTTTTTTTAAATATTGAGTCTACGTCCTGTACGGACGCCACTGGTTAATTTTTTAAAAAATCTCCTACATCAAAAAATGGCTGTTGATACTTAGAGGGTGTGTGCTATATTTCATAAACATATCTAGGAAGTTATTTAAGTTATGATAAAGAAACTATTTTTTTCTTAAGATTTTAACACCCTGTAGCTCAAAAGTTAAGGGATTTAGGACATAGCTTTATTTAAACTTTTCTTCTTAAAATCACCCTGTATATGCACAATAATTTGAATGAAACTGTTACTAAAAAATTAATTTTCATTATTTGTTTTATTGCTAATTTTTTTATAAACATACGCACTGCTCATACATTTGTAAATAAAGTGCCCGAAAAACATGACGGAAGTTGGGGCATGCGCACAAATTTTTTCAACTATTACAAGGGCTATTATTTTGTATCGTCTTGTTTATATTTTTTTATTAACAAAAAATATTATATAAGAACCTGTCACAACAGATTAACATGTCGTTTATGACATATCGGCATAAATATTAAAAAAATATATCTTAAAATACCTTTAATTTTTATGACAAAATTTAGATAATTTTAATTATTGATGAAGATTTGGTGTTTTTTTAGAGCTGCGGTGTTAGTTTTAAATCTGAATATTTCGAATAAAAATGTTCAATTTCTGTTAGCGCTTTTAAAAATACTTTTTTTTTGTATTTGTGGTGATTTCATCGGCGTTTCTAAAATTACTTTTTTTACATAACCGATAAAAACCGTGTGCGAAAGTTATCTGTAGTAGTTGTGAATATTTTAGGCTCCCTTTTCGCTTTAAGCATATAGCCTACTAAATCTGAGATAAAAAGTAATATGTTCTGTTTATTTTTGGCCAAATTTCTCCCAAAAGCAATTTAACGTTTCATTATAAAACTGACATTTAATATGGCTGTTTACCTTATTTATCATTTTAAATGCTGTAAATGAGTTTATTAAAAAGTAAACAATCGTCCGATCTTAAGAACTTGTTATTTTGTTTATTAAAGCCTAAAAACAGTAACCTTGTAAAGTAATTCGTATATCATCAGGCTTTTGTTCATAAACTTCTGTTGACATTTTTGACAAAGTTTTGACTCGTCGGAGATACTTTACCGCATACAATACTTTTGACAAAATGATGTTTATTAAGTTTGGCATATATTTAGCGTAGCAGCGTAGGTGCCAAGTAAGAATAAAAATGCCTTTTTGGTACAAAATTATTTTTTTATAACTATTAGATATGTATGTTTTTGTATCTAGGTATTCAATCTGGTAACTATACATAATATTTAGTACAAAACCTAGTAATTCCGTTATCTTCTAAAACCCAAATAAATATCACAGGCAACTTTTGCTGAAACTCACCGATAGAAAACCAAAACTTAAGTACTCCAAACGTCCCTATAAACATTGAATAATGGAAAATCAATGGCCCAATATATTTTTCATTTAATTATTCACTGCCCATTGACACGATATATGTTGGTGCCAACATCGGCCTTATTGCGTTGGCACCCCGGGCCCATCAACACTTTAGTCATTTGCCAATACTCTACATATTGCCTATGTTATGTTTATGAAGGCCCACTGTTGAAAAACCATTGGTGTTAACAATATAGTAACTAATATCTACCGATGTTTCATTTAGGGCCACTGTTGGAAAATCATTGGGATATTAGCTAAATAGTAACTAAATTTACCGTGTTTCATTAGGCACTGTTGGAAAATCAATGGAGAACCAAATAAATAAAAATGTAAAAATTTTGATTTTTATTAAAACCTATGGATACATAAAAAGCTATAATATATTGCTTTGAGCACAACAAGACAAACGAGGCACTTAAAACAATGTGGTTTGCAGATGAATTTAAAATGCCAAAAGATAGTCTAACTATAAAAATACGAAACAAAGTCAGAATTAACATAGCAGCCCATAATAATACGAAATATAATAATAAGTAACAAAGATTCTAAAAACTATAAAATATCACCATAGGCGTAATAAGATACTAAAAATAAAATAGTTTATCAGGTAAATTTAAAACACATTATAAAATTCAAAACCACATAAACAAAAAACATATTATAATTTCTTAAAAATAAAGTAATTTAGAGCGACTGCAACAACAAAATAAAAATTGTTTTGTTTATTTTATAAACTTTAACGCATGTAGAGTCCGATTTAAAAAAGAAAAGGCCAGGGACATCATACCAAAAGAGTCCGCAATTAAGCCTTTTTCTTTCAACGCTCCACCCATACATTGTTAAATTTGAAACATAGGCGCGTTACATGAATTTGACCGTATATCCAACAAAAATTTCGAGCGACTAATTTTAAAGTGAGAGAGATGTAAAATAAGATAATTACTGACGAGAAAAAGCTAAGCCCGGAACTGATCTCCCTTCTTGTGTTGTCTAATGCTATCCGTGCAAATAGCTAAATAGGCTTCTGGCATAAAATTTATTTTTAATGTAGTGTGTGTGTGTGTGTGTGTGTGTGTGTGTGTGTGTGTGTGTGTGTGTGTGTGTGTGTGTGTGTGTGTGTGTGTGTGGTGTGTGTGTGTGTGTGTGTGTGTGTGTGTGTGTGATGGCACTGGTTAAAACCAAATGGCCAGCATCTCTCCTTGTTTAGAGGTCGAAAAAGCGTAAATCTTTTTGACCATTGTAAGGGGTTCTCAGTTAAATAATCACTAATCTATTTACATAATTTTGTGTTTTTTTTTTGTGTTGACAATATAGTGTTTTATATATTTTTTAGTATTTTTTTCTTCCTTTTTTCCTTTTTTTTGAATATTTTTTTTCCTCTTTTTTTTCCTTTTCTTTTTTGTCTAATACTGTTAAGTCATATTTTATCTTTTTAAATAATTTTGTCTTTTTTTTAATCCTTTTGTTTTGTATTTATGACATACTGAAATACTGATTTATATACATCTATATTATTTGAAATAATTATTTGATTTAAGTTAAATGGTTGGGGAATATTTGCTCCGATCTTTTCCATTAGGACAGTTCTGTGATTAGTGAATCTAGAGCAAACGAGGATACAATGTTCCAAATCTCCAACTTCACCGCATTCACAAGACTCATTTACGGATAACCCTAATCTCTTTTTATGTTTTGGGTACAGCGCATGATAAGTTCTAATTCTTGAGATTGTTTTAATAAAGTTTTTATTGAATTCCTGATGAAACCATCGTACTTTTGGTATATTTTTAAAGTTTTGCTTATAACTTTGGCCTTTATTTGTTTCGAGATATATTGCTTGCCATTTTTGCATTAATTTATCTTTGGCTTGCTTTATGACATCTGTATAATTAATCTGAAAATTTGATAACTCTCCGTCGTTAATTGCCTCTTTTGCTGCTACATCCACTAATTCGTTTTCTCTAATTCCTATGTGGGCCTTAACCCATACTAGATAAACATGCTTAAGGTTATTTTCCAAGTTATTTAACATGTTAACAATCTTACTTATTAAATAATTATTATTGGAGGTAGAATATACCCAATTTTTAACTTTGTGAGTGCACTTTTGCTGTCCGAAAAAATAACAAATTTTCCAAACTTGTTAAGTTCAAGAATATAATTAAGAGCTTGGAAAATAGCCCAAAGTTCCGCTGAATATATTGATGTACCATCTGGAAGTTTAAATTTCTTATATATGTTTGCATTTTTGTGAAATAAGGCACACCCAGTTTTATTATTCATTAACGATCCATCAGTAAAAATTTGCTCAAATCCTGTCCATTTCGTATTTTGTTCTTCTATAATTTTTTTTTTAAAGATAATAAATTTGTCCCCTCAATTTCTGGGATTATTACTTTCGGTATATTGTTAATGCACTCATAATTTATTTGAAAATATGGGATATAGTGATTTTTGTATATACGATCTTTTTCCTGTGTTATCCATGAGTAGCTTTGAACTAAACTGGGTATTTTCTTAACTCTCCAATACGAATGGGTATAACCCAGAATTGTAAGATTGTTAACTTTATTTACTAACGGACTATTTTTTGATATAATTTTAAGTAGAAACTTATCGCTAATGAAATTAAATCTAAGATTTAGAGGTGGCTCCATAGTTTCCACTTCCATAGTAACTATAGGGGTGCTATTTAGAAAACCCACACTTTTCCTAAGACATTTGTTTTTTATTCCTTCTAATTTGGATAGATGTGTCTGTGAGGCCGAGCTATAGAAAATACTGGAATAGTCTAAAATGGACCGTACAAATGATCTGTAGAAAAGTAAACATATATTGGGATCCGATCCCCATTTTTTATGACTCTCTTATTACGTTCAGACCATTTTCACATCTTTTTACAAGATAATTTATGTGATCTTTCCATAGCAGCTTGCGATCCAGGTACACACCCAAATATTTGACTACATTTTTTTGTGGAATTAATTGGTTTCCTAAGTTTATTACCTCCGGATATTGTGTTCTTTTTCGTGAAAAGTTGCATAGGACGGTTTTTTTTGTGGATATTTCCAAACCGTGATTTCTAAGCCAATTTACTGTAGAAGAGAAATGTGTAGTAAGACTTTGTTTGCATTTTTCATCAGTTTTGTCTGTTACATAGCAGCAGTAATCGTCGGCGAATTGAATAGTTTTGATTTGGGATCCTATGCCTATTTTTTCTAAGCATTTATATATTATGTTAATAGGAGAAAGAATGCTTCCTGCGCTAAACCAATAGTCGTATGGGATTCATTTATTCCATCGTCGGTTTCGTTTTAAAGATTTTGCAGTGCTATATAAATTATATATGTTTTTTGCCAATATTTTGGAATGCCTATTTCAGCAATTTTTTTATTAGAATGTTGTACTGAACATTATCATATGCTCCTTTTATGTCCAAAAAATGGCTGTTGTGCAGTGATTTTTGGTATAACCCAGCTGTATATCAGTGATGAGATGTCCTAGAGCTTCTTGTGTTGATGTTCCCCTTTTAAAGCCAAACTGAGTTTTGGGGAAAATATTTTCCCTTGTTAACCAGTATTCGAGCCTGTTTTTATTAATCTTTCGTAGGTTTTTAAAATGCATGATGCCAATGCTATAGGTCTATATGATGTAGCCACATTTTTAGGCTTTCCTGGCTTGATAATTGGTATCACAATATATTCTTTCCATTCCTGTGGTATGGGATGTCTGCCCGTGAGAATTCTGTTAAAAATATCTAGAAGTATCTTTTTGGCTATTTTTGGAAGATGAAATATCATAGAATAGTGAAATTGATCTTTTCCTGGGGCTGTGTTGTTTTGTTGTTTTAGTGCCCTCTCCAGTTCACTTAAAGTAAAAGCTTCAGTAAGGAAGTGTTTTTCTTCTGTAATATCCTCTTGAAGTGGTGGAGGTGTTTCGACACTAGGTGGAGCAAGTGTATTTTGAAATTCTTTTACCCATGTATCATTTTTCGATATAGGAATTTTGTTTTCTTTTTTACGATTTTTAAAGCCATTTACTTTTTGCCAAATTTTCTTAATTGGTGTGTGTTGATTAATTGATTGAACATACTGTTTCCAATCATTCCGCTTTACTTCTTTTATGGTCTTTTTTGCCAATGCATCCGCTTTTTTGTATTGGATTAAATTATTCATAGTTGGATTTTGTTTATACCTTCTGAAATGTTCTTATCTGTTTTGAGCCACCTCACTACACCTATCGTTCCACCAACCCCCACTTACTTTTTTAATTTCAGTTTTATTTTTTGGTACTGAAATATCTAAAATTTCGTTTAGACATTTACAAAAGGTACTGTACTGCAGGTTGTTTTTATCAGTAAATTTGTTTAGAGCCTCTAGATAAAAGGTGTCCCAATTGGCTTTTTTAATATTCCATTTTCTATAATTTATAGTAGGGGTAAATCTTGGTGCAATTTGACATTTTAGTAAAATCGGTAAATGATCTGAACCATATGTGTCTTCAATTACACTCCACTCAATTTGGTCAAGAAGTGTTGGTGAGATTATAGATAGATCGATAGCGGAGTTGTTGCCACCACCAGGATGTAATCTTGTAAATTCTCCCGTGTTTAAAAAAATTTTGTTACTATTATTTATTGCGTTAAGTAGATTTATACCTGATATTTTTGTTTCGACACACCCCCATGCATTATGGTGAGCATTAAAGTCTCCGCAAAATAATGCAGGTTGTTCAAAAGCACTCAATAATCTTTCCCAACTTTGAGTGGAGATTTTTATGTTACCGTTTGCATATAAAGATATAATTGTAATGTTTGTACCATTTTTTAGTGGAACTTTAATAGCTACATAACTTAAACCCCTTACAATGGGTCCTGTTGAAA
This sequence comes from Listronotus oregonensis, assembly GCA_019359885.1. NCBI lineage: Eukaryota > Metazoa > Arthropoda > Insecta > Coleoptera > Curculionidae > Listronotus > Listronotus oregonensis. Next base: position 8,612 of record JAHBCN010013677.1, read on the forward strand.
TTTCCGAAAATGGAATATTTTCACTTAAAAGTATAGCGACACCACCTTTTCCATTTGCTTGATCTTTTCTAAGTATATTGTACCCAGAAAAGTTTAATATCTTTCCTGGTTTAAACCATGTTTCGGAGAGAAGTGCTATGTTTATCTTGTGCTCAGCAAGCAACATTTCTAAATTTGTTTTTTTGCGATTGCCGATTGACAATTCCATTGTAGCAGGTTAATGCTGTCCATTTTTGTGTTTGAGATTGAGTGTGTCTGTGTGAGTGTTTGTAAGTAGTAGAGCTTGAGTGTGAGTGTGTGTGTTTTTTTTTCCTTTGTTCTTTTTTTTGTGTTAGGCTGTTAGGAAAGGAGACAATTTATTTTTTATTATACTTTCCATTTCCATTAAAATATTTACAACGGAAATAATTATTTCTACCAATTTATTTATATCAAATTTACCATTTGTGTCTTTGTTTTCATTTTGCTGGATATTATTTTTATATCTTATATCATTTAATATATTACCCCCCGATTGTGTGATAGAAAATTGAGAAAGGATATCTTGATGTTCTTGTATGATTGGGTTAGGGGAAGAGGGTCTAGTTCTTTTTGTAGGGATAATTGTTTGGGTAAACTTTAAAGATGGACTATTATTCTTGTTTGTTTTTTGATGTGAGTTTATGTTATAATATGTATTATCCAATTTACTTAGACTAACATCGTGTCTTGGGTCCCTAGCTGATATTGAGGCGTAAGTTTCTCTACTCGATATTTTTTCGGCTTCTTTATAAGTAATGTTTTTCTGAGACATTGTTTCTTTAATTTTTTTCTGTTTTAAAAATTCTGAACATTTTTTGAACTCGTTTGTAGCGTGAGGTTCTTTGCAATAAAAACATTTAATTATACAGTCCTCCTTACACTCTGAAAGTTTATGTTCTCCCTGACAGCGCAGGCAGCGCATTTTACCCTTGCATTGCTTACTAGTATGCCCATATCGATAACAATTATAGCACAAAATTACTCTACTTACATACGCATTTACAGAAACCCGCACCCTTCCAATTGCGACATATTTTGGTAGATTTTGAGTTCTAAATGTAATTATGACCGATTTGGTATCGACCAATTTTTTTTCCTTCGTGTCTTTATCGATAATATTTTTTTTAATTCTAGCGACTTTGAGTATGGAGAAATTGGAGTGTTCATCGAACTTTTTAATTTTGTTTTTAGAAATTCTTCCGAAAGTTTATCTATGTCTGAAATAACCCCCTGCCTAGTGATAAACGACTTTGGGATGTAAACCTCCAAATTTTCACTTTCCATTTTTCTGGAAGCAATTAAAATATTTGCACTTTGACCATCTTTAAATTGAACCTTAATTCTATTTCTCCCTACAGATTCGATTTCTTTTATTTTTAAGTCTAATTCAGGATGATGTTTAAAAATTATCTCATTTATTTTAATTGGGCTTAGCTTACCTTTAAAGTCTTGCGATTTATTCTCAATGAAAACATTGAAATTAATTAAATCCGTCTTTTCAAAAAAATATTTATCTTTTACCTTTTCTGTTCCCATGTTTTTAACACTGTTACCGTATTCCTGATTTATTTCCATTGGCAGCCTATAAGTCGAGTCCTTTATCAGCCCTGTTATGGCCCCTGTGGGTAGACCAAATCCAGCGGGGGGTCTCCCCCCGCTATTATCTTCCATTTAAATTTAACTTTTTCACTATCGAATTATATTTAACACCTTTTATTTATGACACTTCCTTATCTCTATAAGGATAAAAAGATATCTCGCAAAAAAAACGCTGTGTTTATTTTCGACCGTACCTACTCGTCGGAAGTCCGATACAAAACTGTTTTTAATCTAAAACACGTTAAATCTCATCCTAGAAACCCTCCTTTTAATATCTTTTTTTCGGAAAAAAATACTTTTGGCGTAACTACTGTTTAAAATTCGTGTCAGGCCATTTAAATTTGACGTCTTGTCCGACCAAAATGACTTGTAACGACCCGAGGCAGGCGCGTGTGCCTAACGTTGTCATATTTATTAGATTTCTACCTTTTCGGTTAATTTAACCCGTTTTTTTGTAAATTCTGGGAAATACTTCTTTGGTAATTTATTGAATTTTTAGTTTTGCTATGATTTGATAATTAATACATGGATATGAAACCAGACCATAGTTTAGCAAACTTGCTTGCTTTATGCAGCTTTGCAAGTAGTGTGTCAGATACTATTAAACATTCAAATAATGTATAATTACGTGGGTAATAGGCATGTCAGGCAACACTGCTTGTGCTCGAATGGTGAAATAGGGCTCTTGGACATATTTTTTGGTACCTTTATATATTTATTTGAAATGCTGCGTTTATCAGAAGTTTTATATAGGTAAGGTTATTTTTAGCCAATAAAAAATGTGCAAAGTACCTATTTCTCGGAACTTATTGATCGGCCTGTAATTTTCAAAAATAAAAGAACCGCCACCGACACGATTTTTTTGATATAAGGAATGCAGGTTTACATTCCAACTATTTTAATAGAATACTGGCCACTGATGAAGCTGAATTCCATAGAAATAAAGTCGATAATTTTTATAATAATCATTATTGGAGTGATAAACATCCACACGATGGTTTTAAAAAATGGCATCAAAAAGCTTTTATCTAAACGTATAGGTAGGCATTGTAGAAAACAATCTATTAGGACCAATGTTCCTTTTGGCAGGAAAAAGCAGTTTTTGAAAATTTTTTTTGCAATTCCTTACTATGTACAACTAACTGAAAAACATTATTTCTGCTTAACCAATTGTCAGGTTTATTAGAAAATATTCCATAACTGATCGGATTGGGAATTGGTTACTACACGATGGAGCACCCCCATATTTTGCAGCTACTGTTCGCGATTACTTAACTAAAACTTCTGATAGCCGTTGGATTGGGTGAGGAGGCCCAATAGCCTGGCCCCGACATATTCCAGATTTAAAACCAACTCATTTTTATTTATGGGGACAAAAAATCTTGTTTACACTGTTCCGATTAAAGATAAACATCATTTACGTGTTCCTTGGTAGTGGTGGTTTCGTTTTAGTTTTTTAATTTAGCTGTTAGTAATTCTATTATTTAAAAATAAATCTTTTTTATTCAAAACACTACTACCTAATGTGATTTTGTTTATTTTAACAAAATACGGTTGATTAAAAAAAAACTATCCTTCTTAGTTAGTGATGTGCAAAGCAAGACCAAGACCAAGACCGGGCTAGTCTTGGTCTTGGTCTTGCAATTCTGGTCTTGGTCTTGGTCTTGGCCCAAGAATTGGTCTTCCCACGGTCTTGGTCTTGGTCTTGGTCTTGCTGGTCTTGCTTTTTTTGGTAGTAATAATTTAAACTAAGCATATAAAATATATATTTTTTTAATACTTACAAATAAATGAAGATGGAGACTATATTTTTTGCTTTAAAATTTTTAAATATACCAATTTTAACCTTACATGTACATTTAAATTATTGGATTAAAAAGGATAGTTTAAATGTAGGGGTTTATTTATTTATAGCGCTTCATTTTAGTGATAGGAAATATTTGAAATTTCTTTGAAGAAGCATATAAAATTACAATACTGAGTACTCTGAGGGCAGAAAAAAAACTTTTAATTTCAACCAGATGTGAAATTTCCATGAAAATGATTCTGATATGTAAACATTGGTTTCTAATAAAAAAAAGGTATTTAGAAAGCTTTTCAGTTCAAATAAACTTTTTATGTTCAAATTAGTCAAACATTTGCCGTACAAAGTTTGTACAAATACTTTATAAACATTCTGCATATACAAGGTGGCTCGATAGTGCTACAAAGATCGATATATCCGAAACCGTTCATAATGGTTAAAAACTGAATATACAAAAATTATAGAAAAAAGGGCGTAAAATGTAAAATTATTTTCTATTTCAGAATTTTCCAAAAAATCCACTACCACTCAAGAAAACTTCCTTGTTTTTAGCCTTTAACCAAAAATAGAAAAATTATAGCAAAAAATTAATTTAAAAACATCGCTTCCCTGTATATTATGCTGGAAATTCTTGAACTGTCATATAGGTACAATGTCGACGTAGATGGTTTTTTATATATCATTTTCGGTTTTGACAAAAATGACGTCATCATTGTACTTTTGGCATTGTTTTGACTTTTCCGTCTAAACCGGAAGTGAAATTTAAAATCCATTTATATAAAAAGTATTCCTATATAAAATGACAAATATATTTTTTATTAAACCATCATTTTACATTTATATCTTAGTTTAAAGGAGCAATCTAATGATGCCACTTCTTACAGTGTGGCACAAAAATAATGTTTTCCTGGATTTTGGAAATTTTTGATCCAGTAAGTGGCATCACTAGATACCTAATTTAAAAAAAAACATTAGGAATAGGTAAGTAATTTTCAGCTTCTATAACTTTTGTACTCTTAGTTTTTCTCTGTCGTAAACGGTTTTGGAGATATCGAGCTTTGTCGGACCATTGAGTCACAATCTTATTATTTTTAAAACATGTTACTGAATCTACTAGTTATCGTTTCTAGATAATTTTATTTAAAAACGAAGTGATCGATTTAATTATTATTTTATTAAAAAAACCTGTTACTCATAAAATAATAATAACCGCCTTTTTAGGCAGGTTTCGACACATTTTTTGTCATGTCTGTATGAAATACCTCTGTATATTGAATATAATAATTAAATATTATAATTTAAAAAAAAGTGACAAAAGTTCAAGAGTCTTGCAGGTCGGTCTTGGTCTTGCGTAGTCTTGCACCCCTCGGTCTTGGTCTTGGTCTTGGTCTTGCATACCCCGGTCTTGGTCTTGGTCTTGCAAGCGAAAAGGCGGTCTTGGTCTTGGTCTCGGTCTTGGTCTTGCTGCAAGACCAAGACCAAGACCGCAAGACCAAGACCGGTCTCGCTCATCACTATTCTTAGTTAAATGGGCAATAGCAATGAACTCCCATATACTCGTAATAGTTTTTGCTGGCTATGTACATTTTATATAAGGGCACTGTCAGCACTCTTTAAGGGCAAGTCATCGGCAAAAAGGTATAAAAAATTCTTGTAAGCAAAGATAATACTACTACGGATAAGATAAACCATTCAATACTATATTTTTGATACCCCTAATGGACTTTGGCTAACGCGAGCCGATGTCCATCGAGAGATTTTCGCGCTATGCATTTCAATCCTTGAACGAAGGTTAAACAGCGTTGCCGGCAGGCCTTTACTATTGGCTTGATGAAACGCGAGTAGAAAATACACAACCCGTTTAGCCGCCCGCTTTCGCTACTTCGTATTCCGAATAAGGTACAAGCGACAGACATTGGCAACGTCGCACATGGTTTCGTACCTCGTTTTGCTGGGGCAGGGGTTACCGACTTAATTTTATTCGCATTTACGGAAGCATTGATATCTCCGAACTGATTCAGAGCGCCCCATTTAAATGAACCATCTATCCGTAGTAGTATTATCTTTGGTGTAAGTTGTCAATTGGCCGTTATTGGGCTACTTGTTGCAGATAGTGTAAGCAGATAGTGTAATGCCAATCATCACTTAATAAGTATTGACAAAAATATATGTTTAAGATGATGCCATCATTTTTTTCTAATGACAATAAAATACATTTTTTGCACATGTGTAATGTGTATTTATGTACAGGGTAGGGTGTTCCACATAAAATGAAACATTATACTGTGGAAGACAATATAAAAGATACTAATAAAGTTAATTGCAAAAGTTGTTTAGGCCTGGTACTTTTATTAACGGATAACTTTATTATCCGGACAATTTCCGTGGTTACAATTGTCACAATAGGCTATTTGCCAACATTGAAAATAAGTTTTAAATTGTGGTCATCCTATCAGATAATAGTATAAAGAAGCATATTTCTCTATAATATAAAGTAAATTATGCATATTTATTTATTGCAAAATATACGGATTAAAATTCAAATATTTTAAAAATGAATTCAGCGACTGGAACGCTCTGTGATTGGTCACAACTTTGGTGACGTCACTTGCAAGTAAATAAATGTCACAAGCTTTGTGTTATGTGTTTTCATATGTTATTTTTAATCTTTAAGTATTTGAATAACTGTTTCTTGACCATTTTATATAAAAAAAAACATTACTATTAATAAGAAGAATTCTTAACAAAGGTGCTGGAACCGGCTGAATAGTTTATCAAGTGCCCATTTTGTATTTCGTGTAATTTATTATATCAGTTTCCATCTGCAATTCAATAATAATACCGTTAAGTATAAAAAGAGAAAGTACTAACTTGCGAGGTATTTAACTTCTAGAAAAAACAAAATTATTTTAATCCAAAAGTTAGGTTATACCTTAAAGTGTTTATAAGTTATCTAAAGGCGATATTTTGTTGTATATAAATCGGTAGGGATTTAAAGCAAAATATTTGTATATTTACATTAAAGTGATCTTCAGACATAAAAACATTTGAATGCGATACAAAGCTGTTTGGATCTCTTCGAGTCAATTGTAACCACTTTTTTCGCCTTTTAGGATTTGTTAAGACAGATATAAACAGTTTTTGTGGTGTGTTCAGAGAAGTATTGGTATATTGTGGCACTACACACCGTTTATATACCATTTTAGCCAATAAATTGAGAAATTATTAAAAACATTCACTGTAGTTGCACTCGTTGTTAACTTGTTTACTTGCATATGACGCAAAACATATGTCGACGCCATTACAGAGACAGCGGTTTTAGCTCGAATTTTATAATTTAAACTTTAACATTGAGTTTTATTGAAAATACAGCAGATTTTCCAGAAACATAAAATGTATTGTGTTTGTTAGGTACCAAAGAATAATTTAAAACGATTTTTCAAAATCAGTCAAATAGCCTATTGTTATTATGGAAATTATCCGGAAAATATTTTTATCCGTTAATAAAAACGCCTAAGTAAAATGTATTTTTTTATTACTTGTATACAGGGTTGTTTACTTTGCCAGAGTTATTGTTGCTTATTTTTAATTTAGATGGAATACCTCATGCATTGCATTATTTGGATTCTACATAAAATTGTAAACGTTTATAATTAGTAGTTTCGAAGTTATAACAGTTAAAAAACAGATTTTTTTAATTTTATTGACTTATTAAGTAAAAAGCGGTCGAAGATAGAGCAAAACAAATTTTAAATTTCTACCTTAACTTCTTAAAAGTTATCTGTGGTTCCAATTATAAATGGTACCAAATTGGTCATTTGTGTCATTAGATAGCTTTTAAAAAGTTATGACAAATATAAAATTAATTTTGCTTTATCCTAAATCTTTTTTGCTCAGTAAATCTATTAACTTTGAGCACACCAATGTAAATCGCCAATAATTTTGGAATTTTATGTAAAAACAATATGTACAACACCATATGGGGTGTTCCGATTAAAATTTTACATTTCGCTAAACAATTTTTATATATCTTTTTTATTTTTCCAGTAGTATAGCGTTTTAGTTTATATGGGACACTTTGTAAAAAGTACAATACCTGTTGCCCTGAAAAAAAACATTTGTTATTAGGATGTAATCAGCGTACAACTATATACCTATGTATATACAAATAAGAATGGAATGTTTTTTCTTTAATTCTTTCTATAAATTTCACATCAAATTATAACACCTAATTTTTTATGTTTTTTTGTATGTAATTGGTATTAAAACAGCTGCAGTTTGATAGAAGCCTACCATGATTTATTGCTTTAATCTTATTATCAAACTAAAATTACAGCACCAAATACTTTTTGTATAAAATATTTGTTAAGAAATGACGCTCGTTTTTCAATAAGAAAGTCCATGCGTTAAGAAAACCTATTATAAAAATACTTGCAAGTTTTAAAATTTGATGTCCCAAAAATTAAACAACATAATAAGTGTTTTGTAATCGATTAAAACTGAAAATTAAAGGCAGAAAAACCACATTATTAAAAAAGTTATATAAATATATGCATTTTCATACAGTAAAAATAAACCATAACATGTTGAAGCTATATAAGTAAATTAAAAAAAATACTTTAAATTAGTTAGATACAAAAAATTCTAATTTTTAGTTAAAGCATAGATAGTAATATTTTAAAGGAGTTTAATGTCAAAAAATACTATATTTAAATCTTTAATTAGCCAAACGCCTTATTTTATTAAAAAAATTAAAGGGCTACCCCCTTAAAGGTAATTGTTTAGAATCGCGGCACCGCCTATTTTTGGTTATAAAAAATCGAAAAATATCTCTATATACTTTATTTTATTTTGTTCTATTTTACTGCGCATTTACGAATCTTCTAAGAAAAAAAATGGGTATTTTTCAAGTTTTTTGTCAATAAAATGTATCCATTTAAGTTTAGCAATTTCCTGTGATTTGTTTTATATTCTACGTGTGAAGACAAACGATTTCAATTTTTTTTTATATTAATTTTTGGATTTTTTGAAACATTTTTTTAATCGAAAAAATGACGTTTTTGATTTTTTTATATTTTATTTTTAATGAACTTAAAGAATAAAAATATTTAACAACTCAAAAAATTAAATTTGTAAATTTTGCAAATTTTTAAAAAAATTAAAAAAATCGAAAAATAATTTTTGTATTTTTTTTTCAAATTGTTCTATTTTCAATAAACATGAAGAAAAAATAAAAGTGTTTAAGAAAAAAAATGTTTTATAAAAAATTTGTGCAAAAACAAAAAAAAAGCTTTTTAAATTGAATTTACTCTGAGAAAATCAAATTATTAAATATTTATTCAGTTATATTCTTCAATGCGCCGAAAACAAGTTTTTACTAGTCGATAACCAAATTTTTGAATAAACAATTACCAAAACAAGTTAAATTTAATATAACTTAATAGGAAAAACATTACATAAAACACGGTGTAGGTATCTGTTTTTAAGCTATAGTTTAAAGAAAAAACATATATGCATTTAACATTCTAAAGAGTTAACTTTTATTTCGACTCTGATTTACCTATATTATTTAAAACAAACACATAATACAAATCTTTGATGTGTAACAAAAAATAATACAGTATGTAAAAAGTCCCGTCTCAATCAATTATTTTTTTAATAGCCACGAAAGAAAAAACTTTTAAGTTTTAAAAAATATTTTGATCCAGCTCTTATGCATTATTATCAACGGTATTTTTAAGTTCTGGGAAAACCTTAAGCTGCTTTGGTTTTCTCAATGCTTTCCCGTAACTTTATGAAAATATAAAACAATGATATAAGTAACTTTAATTACCGGTGATTTTTAATAAGTGTCAATAATGCAAGGAAAGGTAAGAAGTATCTTTTTTAAAATATTTAAACCTTAACTATAAAAAGAAATATTCTGACATATTTTAATTCTCATTAATAAAAAAAATATAATAAGAATGTTTAGCAAAACAATGAAAATTCATTGGGTGAGTCCTAGATTGAAATCTCTGATGAGAGCGAAGCAAGTAGATTTTTATATCACATTCAGCATTCACACCAGATGAGCTGCTAATAGAACACGTGACATATTAGTGGGGTGCCGTTAGCCCCTAAAATACGAAAAGCGCGGAATCCAATTACGTTAAATGAAATATTATAAAACCAGTTAAAATACATTGTTGATAAGTTATATTAAAAAGTTTACCCAATAAAATTCGTTGCTCTTCATTTCATAATAAACTAATAATAATAATAATAATAATAATTATAATAATAATTAATTATATATAACCTCCGAATTTTTTGAACCTCCATCGATTTTCATGAAAATTTGGAATCAAGCCCATTTTACCATTAACTTTAAAGGTAACATATGCTTAACTTGCGCTTTTTGTATTTTAGGGGTGAAACCCACCCCTTTTGCAAAAAAATTAAAAAAATGCAAATTAAGGCTTTCAATCCGTAAAAATTTTATTTAGTTGAGTAGAATATATGTTTTGTCAAGTTTTGAAGCATAATTTATGATTTTTATTAATTTTTCAACCCTTAAAGACCAACCCCTAAGTCAAAAAATTATGAGATTTTTTTTGTGTACCTGAAATATTAAATCGCGCATTAATTTTACACCAAAATTTTGTTTACTGCTTATTATATAGTTTATTGACTGTGCAAATTTTTACCTCTTAAAAACCACCTTCACCTCCTTGAGATCTATGAATAAATATTTTTTAGCAGCTTTAATCGTTTTAATTGTGCATTTATAAATTAAAATCGTTTTTACTAAATATGTTTTATTTATTGTAAAATTTTAATCCTTAAAAACCACCCCTGACTTTTCAGCCCTTTAAAACTATCATTTCCTTTAAAAATTGATGAAAATTTTAAAACTATTTTTCATCAGAAATAATATCAGAATCATCCTCCTTGTCTTGGTTAATTGGAGGACAATTCTGACAATTGTCACCGCTGCATGTTTTACATGTTGTATTACAAAATAGTCCAATTCTTCGGCAACCCCAAGAGGCACCGCAGCCTTTTTTGCAGTTGCAAAATCTTATTTTAAATAGTTTATCTGGTACAGGTGGATTTGCATTTTTAATTGACTGTTTATTAACCCATTCCCAGTCAACTGGACGAATATATTTATTAACATAGTAGGAGAGCCTTAAACGTTAAAAATGCAAAAATTTTGGAACCCAAATACGTTAAATAAATTATTGCCAAAAACCTGTTAAATTGCATTATTTGTAAGGTAAATTGCAATATTTACCTATTAAAATTGATTGCTTTTTATTTAATAATTGAATAAACAAACATGAACATATTTTTGTACATAATCTAATATATTACAAACTTATAAACTAATTTTCAGCATAAACTGACTTATAAATAAATTTTCATCAATATTATTAAAGATAAATATTAAAAAAAAAATAATTTTAATGAAAAAAAATTGTTTATAAAAAATTATTTATTTACTTAAATTACAAAACAAAGTTAAAAAAGAATAAAATTAGATTTTTTCGTTCCTTTCAGTTTCTTCTACTTCACCTATTTTTATAATGGGAGATGTATTAAAACAACTGTCGCCGTTACATTGTGAAAATACCGTAGTTCAGTAAAAACCACTTTTTCGGCATCCGCAGGAATTTCCACATCCTTTTTTACAATTACAAAACAAATTAACATTAAAAAAAAAGTTAACGATACTTTTATGAAACGTAATTTTTATCCCTACAAATGATGCCAGTACAAAATTTAACCAAACCTCAGTTGTTGTCAAAAAATGATTGATTGATCCAAGGTAATGCTGATTTTTACTATCAATTGAATTTTTAATAAAAAATATTTTTTTTTTAAACGGCCAAACGAAAGGCTAGCAAACTATATTTTTGAAAAGAGGATGAATAGACCTTTAATTCTAAATAAAAAATACAGGATGGTCCTTTTATAAAAAAGTTAACTTATTCATTATTTTTTTAACTTTTAAATATTTTTTTTTGTTTTTTTCTTTAAGCTTAAAAGACAAAAGATGAAAAACCATGAAACTTTTATGCATGAACTTTTTTTCTGTTTTTTTAGTTATCGTTGTAAGTGGATGTCAAAATATAAATGAAAACCCTGTACAATTTTCTTCCCCTCCACTTTTGCTACCTGTTTATTGCTTTTACGACTCTTCTTATGCCCCAGGCATCTGTGGAACATGTTTTCTAATATCCACTTTAGTTAAATTATGGTTTAGTATAGTATATTAGGAGACATATATTCGGTAAAATTAAAAAAAATGAAAATTTGCTAAAACTCTTAAAAAAACTAATAGCAACGCAAACAAATGGGTAAACATTTTAGTATTTTATCCACTAAACATAATTTGGAAGGTTTTACATTAATATATTCAACGTATTTGGATTCCGAGATCGAAGTCCCCAGGCTCTCCGCTATATGATGGAATAAAGAAATGGTTTTAAGCAAAAAGAGAAAAAAATGGTAATAAGAAACTTGACCATTGCGATTGAAAAACTCCGAAATGGTCTAGTAAATTTTAGGGTAAACTTTAGACCCATTTTTCGGGTACACCCTGTATAGATATCCAAAAAATCTTTTCTCTAAAGGTTGTTTCTATTGACCTAAAAAATAACATAGTCAAATTAAAAATACAAACGCTAACTTAGGACTTTCGGATTGACCTATTTTAATAGTCATTTTATTTTCACTTTTTCAAAAATGCGTTATAAACATATTATTATTTTAACTAAATTTTATTTGTATAGTCTACAACTAGGTTAAAAAATTGTCTCAATGTTAGGTAAATGCCAATATTTATAAAATGGTTTGAAAATGTAAATATTTTGTAACGGTTGCCTTTAAAAAGCCAATATTGGGTTGCCGGTAACAAAAAGGCACACTTTATTTAATCAGAATTGGTAGGCCGCCATTTTTGTCTACTTGCAGGTAATACGCCTTTATGTTAAATTTATTGGTAATTAAGTGTTTATTTATAATTGACTTTTTGATGTGTATAAGATGTTGGCATAATATTACCACCAATTGCCAATGCTTTACCATCAATCCAAAAGTAAAAACATTGCCAGAAAAGGGGTTTTGGGGGGGGTTAAAAAGAAAGTTTACCACCGACCAGTGAGATAAAAATATTTCTTTTTTTTAGGAAGGGGGGTCAAAGTAAAACAGGTTTTTTTAAAACGCCCAATTTCGGGTCTTTTTTTTTCCCCCTTTTTCCCCCCCAACCCCGAAACTTAAATTTTAACACTATTTTTATTAAATTAAAATCAATTGTTAGGCTATAATAATACAATCAATTCAATTTCAATTTCAAAACACTTTATTATTTTCTGTAGAATATACATTATACGTCCAGGGGGTAGTATATTAATTTTTTCTTGAAAACTTTGGGCCGCTGACAAGATCAGGCCCAAAAAAGGCACAGAGGCGCATTGGGGAGGCGCCAGCACAGAATGTATAGTTGCTATTTGAATCTTTTAGCATTATTCCGTGAGTTTTTTAATGCATTGAGCGTTTTTTTGTTCAAAAATAAACTTTTTTAAAAAAAAAGATCGTCCCTTTTTTAATTTTTTTGGGACCCATTTTGAAACTGCTGTTATTTTTTAAAAAAATTAATTTTTTTAAAATCTAAAACGAAGTTTAAAACCGCGTTTCTTCTACTTTAAGCTGGATTGCATTTAGTTTTAGTAAAAATGAATATTATCATGATGTACAGGGTGATAGAAAAAAAAAAAAAAATTTTTTTTCCAAACCCGGGGAATTTTTTTGGTCGTTATAATATGGGTTGTTACTAAGGTCATATCAAAAAACTCTAGACGTTTATGCCAGTTTTTTTAAATTTAGGGGCCCCTTTTGGTTGCGATACCTTCTAAACGTTTAATTTTTTGGAATCAATTCTTTAAAATTTAATGGAAAAAATTTTTAAAAGGGTTTTTAAAGAATGTTTCTTTCAAACTCATTTTATGTACATTTTTTATGGTCTAAGCACTTTTCGATAGGTTATAATTTGATGAGTATACGGGGCCATAACCAATACCAAAAAAATAGCTGATTTAGAAATCCTAACTATAGGGTAAATTATTAAACGCCAAAGATTTTTACCGTTAATCGATTTATTTTTTAAAAGGGCCGTAAACTTTTCAGCAAAAATGCGTCGTTATTATGGCAGTATGTCTGAATGGTAGGAAAATTTAAAAGTCTTTTAAATTTTAAAAAAATTTTTTAAAAAAAAGTTAGGGTATTTGGGGGTTTTACACCATGATATACGGAGTGATCAAAAAAAAGTGCTTTCAAAAAAAATTTCATGTTTAATTTTGTGCCATTTTTTGGTAGGAAAATTTTTACTTATTAAAATAATATTGTTTTAATTTTTATTCCCCGAGGGGGTTTTGAAGTCTTTATTATTAAAAAATTTAGATGAATGTAAATTTAGCATTTCCCAGTAATCCATTTTATACGTTTTAATAAATTTTAAAAAAAAAAAACATTCTCATTAGATAAAATGTTTTTATAAATCTAAATTTAAAATTTTATTTAATAAAAAAAAATTAAAAACAACAATAGTAATTTTTAAAATTAATAATGTAACAAAAAAAAAAAAAACATTAAAAAAATTTAAAATGGGTCCACCGTGAGTCCCCTAACTTTTCTACCCTTCTTGGCATGCTATTCACTAAGCTTGCAAGGAAGTTCTGGGGAATATTTCCGTTTTATTTCACTCCTATTGCATTTGCCATGTCATCTAAGTTGGAAATTATGCCCCCGTTATTCAATTTTCTTTTAATCCAACTCCATCGTGTTCTATCACATTCATATCCGGGGGTCTTGTAGGCCAAATCATTTTTTCGATATTGTTATCCCTTAAGACTTCTTGGACGATTTTGGCTCTATGTGGACGAGCGTTGTCATCCACCAAGACAAAATCGTTCTCAAAGTTTTGTGTAAAAGGAATAACAATATCCCTAATATACATATCTTGATAGCATTCATTGATTCTCCACCAAAACAACCAAATCTGTTCTCCCATTCAACATCACACCACCCCACACAAGCAGTCCGCCACCTTCAAACGGTACCCTTGCATCCATGTTTTCTTCCAGATATCGTTCAATTCTTGCTCTCCAGAGCAAAATTCTTCCATTACTTTTATACAAATTAAACCTACATTCATCCGTAAACATGCACCTACTCCATTCTGCTATCCCCCTCAGTTAGCATGATCTACAGCCCAATGCCTTCTTGCAGCTCTATGAGTAGCCTGCAAAGCAGGGCAGGCAGTACGCCTGCGCGCCGTAAGTCCTCGCTCATGAAGCCGTCTCCTGATAGTTTGCGGGGGACTTTTTACGCCACTTTCTTCTTGAAAAAATTCGGCAATTTTTGTTAGCATTAAGAGTCCTACAGCGATTGACGTTTCGTATTATTAGACGATCTTCCCTAGCTGTCGTTTTTCTGGCTCGTCCGTAGCGACCCTGTTGGCGGTAGTTTGGACTACCGTGGACTCGAGCCTAGCTAGTGTCCATTATTCGTGATATCGTTTTTCTTAACGGGGAATATTTAAAATCACGCCAACTTTACGTCGTTTGCACGGGCATAAATTTTTAAAAAAAAACTGTTTTAAATAACGAATTTTTTTTTTTATACCACCATCACTTGCACGACAATTTTTAAACAAATCAGGGAAAAAATAAATTTTAGCGACGGCTAAAAAAAAAGGGGATTGCACGACCCAAAATAATGCATTGCATGACAAAAAGACAAAAAGTTATGACAAAAATGAAATTTGCGATTAAAGTGGTGTTTTAAACGTCAATAAAAGGCAAAAGATAGTACAAAAAAGTATTGCACGACGTAAAAAAAAATATCAAATAAAAATATATAAAGTAAAAAAAATATTTTGTGAAAAA
>JAHBCN010013678.1:0-23954 GCA_019359885.1 Listronotus oregonensis
ATACTGTCTATCATGTAAGATTTTGTGTTTTACCAAATACTTTAAGATTTGGGAATTAATTAATTTTTCCATTACTTTGCAAACAACAGAAAGAAGAGATATGGGTCTATAGTTAGAAGGGAGAGTTTTGCATCCTTTTTTGGTGACAGGTTGCACACGTACAGCTTTCCAACTCTCTGGGAAAATGCCCGTGTCGTAAGAGATTCGAAAGAAGCGAGTTAGGATGGGTGCAAGCTCGAGAGCACTTTTTTTAAGACGATTGCTGGTATGCCATCCAGTCCAGACGATTTTTTAGTATTAAGAGAAGAAAGAATACGCTTGATCTGTTTGACTTTAAAAATGATATTGGACATTTTATGAGAAACAGGGCCAACTGTTGGGAGAGGGAGATTAATAGGAGGATCAAGCGTAGAATTGACAGCAAATTGTTTGGCAAATAGTTCGGCTTTTCCTTTAGAGGAGAGAGAAACAATTCCATCTTCAGAGATTAGGGGTGGAAAAGAATTTTTGCAGAAGTTTTGACTAATATTTTTGGCAAGAGAGCAGAAAGCTTTACTGCCATTTGAGCAAGAGAGAACTTTATCTTTTATCCGTTTGTTAAAACGGTCTTTTGCTTCGAGATGGTCTGATTATACTGATTTCTTGCTTCGATCCTAGCCTGTCGATTTTCGGGATTAGGGTTTTGGAGAAACTTTTTGTAAGCTTGAATTTTTAAAAGTCTGGCTTTGTCACAGGATTTAAAAAACCAAGGTTTGTGATTTGAAGTTATGGGGTTCTTTTTAGTGTGGGGAATATAGGTCTTTATGCCTAGTTGAATTGTTTCGGTAATTTGTTTATATATTTCGGAAGGATCGTCAGAAGAAAATCAGAGAGGAATCCCAAGGTTAGCTGGCAAGGAAATCTCTCAGACCATCCCAGTCGGCCGAGTTGTAGTGCCAGACGGTTCGTGGCGGCATGTGTTCAGTTACCTCAGAATGTGTGGAGTATGAAACGGTGACCAAACCATGGTCAGAGCGACCAAGGGGAGTAGTTACTGTTGCTTGGTAGAGTTCGGAGTTGGAAGTAAGAAAGAGCTCTAGGGGTTAGAATTATGGGTGGGAACCCTAGGAGAGTAGGTAGGTAGGTAGACTTTTTTCCAAAATTCCTTTACCTTAAAACTGATTTCCATTAAATGATTTGATGATGATACACTGATTTGGCACCTACATATTGCATAAAAACTAAAATTTACAATCTTTTATTGCCTATTTTTTGTAAAAAACACCTCAGAAAAATCCAGTTTTTTTTAATAAACCTAATTATGAATTAGGTAACGAGTTTTACAACATATATTCTTACAACGTACAGAAAACTGGATTTATTTGTGGTGTTTTTTACTAAAAATTGACAATAAAGTATTGTAAATTTTAGTGTATTTGTTTTATATGTAAGTGCCCAATCAGTGTATGTTCCTATTTTATGGTAATCACTTTCAAGGAAAACAAAAATTAAGGTTAGTCACCTTGAAGGCCTCATAACTCAAAAACCAGATGTTGCTGGAAAAAATTATTTTAGATTCGTAATCAGCGCCCAAAAAAAACCCGTATGCAAAATTTCGGCATCATTTTTTTAATTACTTTTTAATTCTTTACAAGTAATAGGAGATATATATGATCACTTTCCAATTTGCATTTGATTTTCTATGTTCCAACCAAATTGCAACACACGTCGATAATTTTTATTTATTTTTAGGTATGTTTTAACAGGAAAAAGAGCCAATGGAACTGCACTTAGTGTGTTCTCTTCCACTAAGCTAAATATAAAACCATCAAGCCTATTCTCAAAAGATACCTCGTACGAGGTAACACCTCCTACTGTTAGTAAAAAATCAATTGAAATTTATCGAAATTATGTAAATCTTGGAAAACATGGACCTAGAACTCCGAAACCTGCCGACATTGAGATTTATCAAAAATACGCTAGCCTTAAATAAATTGTTCAGCTGCATTCTGCTGACATTGTTCTAGGATACCTCGGCCAAGATCGATTAAATTAAAACATAAACAGTACATAGTTACCTCCAAATCTAATAGTTCTGGTACACATTTTTTTTTAGCTATGTTCCAAAATGCCTCATCAGACCCTAAAGTATTTAAAGGTAAGGTAAGGGAACACTCACCTTTTTACTGTATGATATGTAACAATGTTTATGTAATTGTGATATTTAGTTTTTAGATGTAAATGTTAAGATGACTATGTTGATCCTTATAAAACATCTTCAGTGAATATGTTAATCTAATTTTAAGTAAAATAAAATAAATAACAAAAATCTTTTGACATTTAATTTCATTGACTTAAAATATACATATGGAAGTGAGGTTAGCTACAGGGTATACATGTATAAAAAACTGAGAAAAATACTACCCGTAATAAGCTGTTACAGCCCACCGCTGTGTTCATACGTCGTTAGTTGTGGTTAGGCCCAGTAGGATCTTTGGATGCGCATGCGCTAGAGTTTCTGGTTATCGGCAACTCTTTTGGCTAGCGTATGGAAAGGGATCTGAAGCTAAGAGGAACACAAGGCTTAACTCAAGGTGTTAGCATACCGTGCTGATGAGTGAATGACATCCTGTGCCTTAAACAGGTGTCTCCAACGGTGCCTCTGAGAGACAGGGCGACCTCTCAGAGTATCTAGCCTTACTGCGGTAATGCGGGGCTCTGCCGTGGTGGACTATTACTTCCCTAGCTCCAAACAGAAAGAGAACAGAACAGCGCCTGTTTCACGGGGAAGGGCTAATCTATCCCGAACAAACAGGTGCTTAGAAAGGGATCCCTGAATCCAAACAGAAGGCGGACAGAACCGCCTTTGTAGGAAAAAGGGTTCCCTGACTTTAGACAGAAAGCGGATAGGACCGTTTTCATAGGGTAAGGCCGGAGAAGCGGCCTCAGAAGAAACATCTGGTTCCTGTAACAAGGACCTGGTAGCTACCCACGTCACTAGACCCGGAGAGGAGGGCATGACGGATCTAATCGTTTGCTCGTCATACTCTCCAGGAGACAGGGACACCAGAACACATATTGTGCTCGTGTCCGGTAGCGACACGAGTAAGAGGAGATGTAAGAACTCTTTCACAATCTGATATCAGATTCATTACAAGTCTGATGCCTTTGGGAGAAATATAAAAAGTTGTGAGCCACAATAGACCGAGCAATCGCAGTGGAGGGCGTAAAAAGTCCACTCACTTTAAACCTAACCTAACCTTAGCTGTTACAGACAAATCTGTGTTACCAAACCTATCCATATGATTCTTTGTTACATATGAAATAAAGATTTTGAAAATATATTAACACAGAAATTGACTTTTTTTGTGAAAAACTACATAAAAATAGATGGTTGCAGAAAGCGTAATTAGTACTTTTAATGTTTAACGAAATGTCAGATTTTGACAGGTTGCCTACTAAGTTATATATGCTAAGTTCCTGTGAGAAGTAAGATAAACGAACCTAAATTGTTGGTCGACAGTATTGGCTATCCTAGTATCTTACTTTTAACAGAACACTGGTTACGTGAGGGCGAACATATCTATTTGCAGAACTTTTGTACAGTGGCTAATTATTTTAGAAAAAAAATTATTCATGAGGGTATACTATTGTGCTGGTTGGGGAGCTTTTTTTTAATAGGTATAATTTTGCTGGTTTTAATAAATTAAATTACTTACTAGTTGAAAAGGAATTTGAAGTCTCAATAGTTCACTCGGTCAAGCTAAATATGTTTGTTATTTGTCTATACAGACCGCCTAATACTCGAATTACTCATCTTGGGAATGCCTACAAACTCACATATTATTTTAGCGGGTGATTTTAATGTTGATTTTTTAAACAAGTCTCACACAAATATGAATATATTAACGAATTTGTTTAAATCATTTTGACTAGAATGCATGTTTGTGATCCTACTCATATAACTAAACATTCTAAATCGATGGTTGATTATATATGTTCAAATATAGATATTAATTCTATTAAGTGTTATGTTGTGAATGCGGGTCTATCAGATTATGAGGCTGTTTTGTGTAATGTTAAACTTTTGATGAGGCGACCTAGGATGTTGAAACATTTTGGAAGGTTGTATGCCAGAAAGAACTGACAGGTTTTATCAACCTTGTGCGGGTAGAGATTGGAATGGTATTTTTTATTCTGGGTATCCACTGGAGGTCTTCCATATAGGTTTGATGGATGTATTTTCCTCTGCTTTTCCTCTAAGACTTATCAAGCACAGAATCAAAAAGTATTGGCTTACGAAAAGTTTAAGAATTTCAGCTCAGAATATGCACTCACTGCATAAAATAAGAAAGTTTTTCATGGATTGTCCAGCGTTTGTATCGTAGTATCGTCTTATTTTTCTGACCGAATCGATAGTTATAGTAATCGAGAGCGAGAATGTTGGAGGGTCTTGTATTATTGTACTGTGGCGTCTAACCTGTCTAGTCAAATTGAACAAAAATATTATGAGCGTCTAATTTTCTTGATGATGTTTCAGTGAGGGACACCTTTTATCTTTATCCCACAAATATAGAAGAAATGATGGGTGTTTTACCGAAATCAACAATAAAAATGCTTCTGGTTGGGATCATATTTCAAACAATTTTTTTTTGCAGATTCCAATTCCGACACTGGAAGCTTTAGTGGAGGCAATTATTTGGTCGTTTTCTGTGGAACATTTCCATCATTTTTAAAATTAGCACTTTTTAAAGGAGAGATACTGAGGCGGCCTCCTGTTTTGGACCGATTTCATTACTTATAACGCTCGCAAAAATTATAGAAAAACTTGTAAAAAAGCGTATGATTAGTTTTTTGACTAGATATCGTTTATTTGCTCTTGTCCAGTTCGGGTTTCTAGAAGACACAAATACCTGCGATGCAATGTTTTATTTTCTTAAAAGCCTTTATCTGAATCTGAATGATGGAGAAGTTGCTTCGGCGGTGATCTCACTAAAGCGTTTGACTGTGTAGATCACAGAGTACTACTGAGCAAGCTTAAAAATTATGGATTTAGGGGAAAATCTTTGAATGATTCTCTTCTTACCTCTCGAATCGTTATCAGTGTGTGTAGTTCAATAACAGTCAATCTAAATATAGGAACAAATCAACGGAAGTTCCGCAGGGATCTGTTTTAGGTCCTCTGCTTTTCTTAATTTATATCAATGATCTTGCCAGATTACCCATGTCGGGTGAATTTACTATGTTTGCTGACGACACAACCATTTTCTGGCACGGCCGTGATGCGGATGAATTGAAGCAGAGCATCGAGACAGATTTATTTAAGATTAAAGACTGGTGTGACGCCAATTTTCTAACCCTTAGTGTGTCTAAGACAAATGTGATTAGCTTTGGGAGAAGCCTTAGCGATGTGCAATTGGAGAGCAATCCAATAAGTAATCCAACGGTCAATAAATTTCGGGGTCTACACAACGATAATAAGTTGAAGTTTGAGCATCACATTTTACAACTTAATAAAAAAGTATGTAAAGGTTGTTATGCTGTTAAAATCGTTTCCCAGGAATTAGTCATGTGGCTCGAAACATTTACTATGCCCTTGTCGAGTCACATCTTCGGTATGGGATATGCTTTTGGGGTTCATGCGCTCATTACCTGTTTAATAAGTGTGTTTGTCTTGCAGAAAAGACCTATTAGATTTGTGTAGAGCCAAACATCGAAAACCCTGCAAATCTCTTTTTCCTGCTGAAAAAATTTTAACATTGCCATGTATTTTTATACTGAAAACGGTGTATTTGGTTAGAAAAAATTCATAACTAAAATTTCTGCATAATCTTTTTACCTAACTAGTGGTGTGCGGATAGCTGCTCTTCCCATATACCGTCCTCAATGTTGGTAAAAAAATGTTTAACCACCTTTAAGCGCTCATTAGGAAAACATCCTCTGAGAAAAGATTTAGGAGAGAAGTGAAAGGTCCTCTATTAACCAAGGACTACTATTATCATACAAAATTTTTGAATGATAGTTTTGTATGAGACTTGTTAAATTTTTTCTGTGACTAAACTAATATGTTTGTTTTTTATTAGGTTTTGTGTGTGTGTTGCCTTATTATATCTGTTCAGTCTATTTTAAGCGTAGTTCATATACTTGCGAAATGCGATTTGCGAAACTTGTTCTGATTGGTCGATTTCAAATGTGTCAATTGTAGGAGCTCTTAATCTTAAGTTTTTTGCGATTCGCAATATTTAAAATCTAGGGGGCGGGAAAATTGACGGATTCTTATTGGTCGACTTAAAATATGTCAGTGGCCAAGAGGTTAATGTCACTTTTTTTGCGTTTCGTAATATTTGAAATGTGAGAAGCGGGAAAATTGACTTTGATTTAAGATTTTGCGAATTCCCCAAAATTGAAGACCTCGAGCATGCGTATTGATATAGATACTCGTTTGATTTTGGCGTTGCTCAAAGATTAAGTTACTACGGTTCAATTTCTGGAGCCATGTAATATATATATATATATATATATATATATATATATATATATATATATATATATATATATATATATAATACAGTTTCTTGTTTCTTGGGTATAGGTTTTTTGTTATTTGTTATTTAAGGAAACACATCACTTTGACGTTTCGCCCATTATATTGGGCTTTTTCAAAAAACATTTATTTTTGGTTATCAACCTAAAAACGGAACAAAATTAACTGTAGATTTTACATGTACATAAAAGAAAAACAAACAACAAAAACATACACGACTTACAATGGCACTACGATGATTTAATATACATTTAAAAACATTGTTTTAATAATTTTTAATTTTTAAAATACGCACCTCGAAGAAACATCTTGGTAATCGGACTATTTAAATTGTATTGGTACAAATAACTTAGAATATGTTAAAAAATGCTTATATTTTATTTTTTGTTATTAGGAATTTTAGATTTATAAGAAAAGTAATGTTGATTTTACTTGTTATTTTTTTTTATTTAGATTTAATTTATAAAAGAAATTTACAAAATTTATATACAGGTTGGTTTAAAAATCAGGAGTTAGGATGGTTAACATATTAGATTATGATATATGTGGCTGAGGTTGCTGATATCTTGTTTGTCATTGAGAGCTTGTGGTTCTTGAGACAAGAAAAAATATTTAATTACGTTAAATTTAAAAATCAAAAGAAACTATCAAATTTAATAACTAAAGCATCAATACCGAGTAATAAAGTGAATACTAGTAATTGGCTAACAAATATTTCTGATAAACCTATACCGGATGATATAGCTGAGGTCTTGGCATTGGGTGATAAGTTTTCTTTGCCTGTGGTTAATGAAAGCAGATTTCCCACAACAGAATACATAGCGTGAAATCAAAGATTCCATTAGGGCAAGTGTAGTAAACGTAATAACAAACCATAAAATAAAATTAAGACATAAAAACACTAAAAAAAACTATTTTACTAACAAAATTAATAAACGAATTAAAAAAAGCAAACAATTTATTAAAGATAACCCCGATATTACAATATTAAAACCGGATAAAAGCAACAAAACTGTAATCATGAACACAGCTGACTACAAAATTAAAATGGAAAACCTGCTTTCGAATACCCAAACCTATAAAAAACTACGAAGTGATCCAACTAACTCTTATCAAATTAAAAATAACAGTCTTGTAAAGAAAATCTTGTCCAAAAATCTTATTTCGGAATCCGAGGCAAAAAAACTCATGATACACAATTCAGTCGCACCCAAAATATACGGGTTGCCTAAACTACATAAGAACGGTGTTCCGTTGAGACCGATTGTATCATGTATTCAATCTCCATTTTACAATTTATCCAAGTATTTAAGCGATTGCCTCTCAAAAATTACGTGTAAAAACGATTATTATATTAAAGATTCATTTAGTTTTAAGGAATTCATTGATTCTGTTAAAATTCCTACAGACCATAAACTAGTGTCACTTGATGTCGTTTCTCTTTATACCAATATACCTAATGATCTTTTATATCAAATAATTAGGGAAAAATGGAACTTGCTTAAAGAACATACTTCACTTAATGAAAATACCTTCATCGAAGCAATAAATTTAACACTTACTAACAATTATTTCCAACATGAAGACAAATTTTATCAACAATTAGACGGTTGCGCGATGGGTTCACCGATATCTTCAACTGTTGCCCAACTTGTTATGGAATACTTAGAAGAAAAAATACTAAATAATATCAGCATTCCAATAATCTTCTTTAAAAGATATGTTGACGACTGCTTAACAGCATTACCATCAAGTCAAGTAGATGAGCTAGTGAATTTATTCAATAATTTTCACCCTAAAATACAATTTACGTCTGAAATCGAAATTAATAATGAAATTAATTTTCTCGACTTAACCTTAATAAGAAGTGAAAATAGCGAATGCCTTAAAACTAAATGGTACACAAAAAATACTTGGTCAGGACGTTATTTAAATTATAACTCAAATCACCCAATTTCACAAAAAAATAGTGTAATAATTGGTTTAACTGATAGGGCATTAAAATTAACTTCACCAGAACTACGTCCACAAATTTTAAAAAAAGTTAGAAACACTTTGAAAGAAAATAATTTTCCCATTAAACAAATAAACAAAATTATCAAACAACGCACTTTTAAATTTTACAACAATAAAAATAATACTAAAAATATCACAGTTACTGACAGGGTAAAAAAATATGTTGCCATGCCATACTCCCAGGAAGTGTCTGAAAAAATAAAATATATTCTGGCAAAACATGACATAGTTGTATGCCACAAGGCCCAAAACCTTTTATCATCACTATTTACACCCTTAAAGAGCCAAGTCCCTAAGAAAAAAGTCAAACCTGGTTTACTCAATTCCATGTTTAAATTGCCCAAAAAATATATTGGTAAAACAACACAATATCTTGATAGCAGACTTAATGGGCACAAATATACGAAAAACGCTTCTACAGCTCTACACAAACATGAAGCAAATTTGAAACATGAATTCGATTTTAAAAACACTGCAATTCTTACCCAAGAAAATCATCACCAGAAACTTTTAATTAAGGAAATGATTCATATAAAAAAGAACCACAAGCTCTCAATGACAAACAAGATATCAGCAACCTCAGCCACATATATCATAATCTAATATGTTAACCATCCTAACTCCTAATTTTTAAACCAACCTGTATATAAATTTTGTAAATTACTTTTATAAATTAAATCTAAATAAAAAAAAATAACAAGTAAAATCAACATTACTTTTCTTATAAATCTAAAATTCCTAATAACAAAAAATAAAATATAAGCATTTTTTAACATATTCTAAGTTATTTGTACCAATACAATTTAAATAGTCCGATTACCAAGATGTTTCTTCGAGGTGCGTATTTTAAAAATTAAAAATTATTAAAACAATGTTTTTAAATGTATATTAAATCATCGTAGTGCCATTGTAAGTCGTGTATGTTTTTGTTGTTTGTTTTTCTTTTATGTACATGTAAAATCTACAGTTAATTTTGTTCCGTTTTTAGGTTGATAACCAAAAATAAATGTTTTTTTGAAAAAGCCCAATATAATGGGCGAAACGTCAAAGTGATGTGTTTCCTTAAATAACAAATAACAAAAAACCTATACCCAAGAAACAAGAAACTGATTATAAATAAATGGTTTAAGAAAATTGAAAAAAAAAAATATATATATATATATATATATATATATATATATATATATATATATATATATATATATATATATATATATATATATATATATATATATATATATATATATATATAGTTTTTTGGAATTTTTCTTGGTTTTTTGGTTCGATTGGCAAAAAGTAAAACAGACAAAAAATTATGTCATGTTTTTAATTAAAAAATTATACAGGTGACGTTTCGACTGGTTATCCAAGTCTTTTTCTAAACCATTATTCTAAAAATTGAAAATTTTGCTATGAATTTGGCAGTTTAAAAATACAAAAGCTAGACTTACCTTAAGCGTAATGAGAATTTAGCCTGTGCCAGCAATTAAAAACAATAAAAAATTGCACACACATTATGTTACATAGACAGCACATATTAAAAACTTTTACTATTATAATTTAAAAATATACATTTACAGACAAAACACGCTATATACTAAGAAGTCTTAAAACTATATAAAACTGTTGGAATCAATGTCTGATATGGTTATTTTTTTATAATTCTTCCTATTTACGTTTTTCCATCATAATATATAATTTGAAAATGATCCAGAATCAATTTCTTTCTGAAAGGATCCGATTTCTAAAGGAATTGATTCCTTATATTTCTAATTTGGGACAAATCGGTTTATAAATGCCAAAATCCGCCATTTTAGCTTTTGACCAAATAATAATTTCCAAATTACGACCTAGCACCTCAAAAACCCTTATATCCTGAATCTAAGGCAAATAGGTTCATAAATCCGCCATTTTAAATTTCCAAATTTTTGCCTAATGTTCTTAATCAGCATCACATTGATTTTCGGAAATAAAAATGAAGAATTTAAAAACATTTGTCTATTAAAATCTTTAAATAAGGCAACACACCAAACATGTGATTTTTAACCAAAATATGTTGTTTTTTGGGTCCAGAGAAACAATATTTAAATGAAACATTTTTTTTCATAACCATAGTGTGTGGTTTCCGAAAACGGGCATAAATTTTACTTGCATTTGATCTTAAAAGTTTCGATTCCTCGATCTTCATAATTTTTTAATATGTTATTCTTTAGATAACCCTGAGGGACTTTTAAGTGGGACATTTTATTGCTTTCATTTCTTAGAAAAATGGGTTTTAAATTTTAATACATTTTTATATTCCGCAAACAGAGAAATTAACAGTACTTGTGAAACTTTTTGTAAAATTACAATAAGATGTTACTTTATAATTTTCTTCTATTCAGAGTGTAGGCGCCCTCTCGTACATATCTGTGTTGCTTACCAACTAGACACAGATATGTGGACCACCGGCTTAACGTGCCTTCCGAAGCGCATGTGAAAGGGTTTACTAGGCAGAAATACTACACAGTGGTTTGCCATTGCCTTCTGTAAGGTGACGAGCTATGAAAGAGTCCCATGAACAATGCAGGACTCGAACCCGGGTCTACAACGGTGAGAGGCTGGTACACTGCCACTACACCAGCTTGCCGCATATTTATAAGTTGCTTGAAGTTATTTTATGAATAACATTTAAAAACCTTATGAAGATCAAGCATCTTCAAGTTTTGTAATACAGTTTGAAAAAATGTTCTTCGGTGGTTTCATGTTGATCTCAGAAATAACAATTTTAAATTTGGAGAATATTTACCAAAAAATAATGTGGCTAAGTGTTACAGCACTTTAATAAAATAAGACTAAAATTATATTTCACGGCTCAGGCTCCGTGCTAAAATCTTTGATGCATGATTTTTTTCTTTTGGATTATGTAGTATCATTCATATCATAGTTAGCATTTGTAAGTATAAAAACTAAAGATGATCTGGATTCTGATCCGATAAAAGAAATCCATTTCTTTTTTCCTTAAAAAGGGAATCGTGATCGGTATTGGTGATTCAATTCCTTTACAAGGATCAAGATTCGTAAATCAATTCCTTTTTTAAAAAATCCGTCCTAGCTCTGATTTTGACCTTAATCTCCCTATAGTAAACTGATACAAACTTTTTTATTTGTTTAGCATTACATTATAAAATAAAACAAAGAGATATGGTTTAATATACATTTATTATGATATTAACCATTCCTTACAAGTTGTTAAAGTCAAAATATAAAAGAAAACTTTTTAAAATAAGAGTCTACTTAATCTTCTTTTTGGGGCGGAGATTGTTGGTGTGTCCACACTTGGTCTTCCTGCAATTTGTAGCACGGGGGTGTAATCTGGCGTAGCACTTGCGGCAAATCATTTTGTCACAGTTATATTTTTGGGCAAGAAGACGAAGAGAAGGTTCAATAATACCTCCTCTCAATCTAAGCACCAAATGAAGGGTGGATTCTTTCTGGATGTTGTAATCAGAAAGAGTACGTCCATCTTCCAACTGCTTACCTGCGAAGATCAAACGCTGCTGATCAGGAGGAATACCTTCCTTGTCTTGAATTTTTGCTTTCACATTTTCGATAGTGTCAGATGGCTCGACCTCAAGGGTGATGGTCTTGCCCGTGAGTGTCTTCACGAAAATTTGCATTGTGGCGTTTCTAAAATAAGGAAAAACAAAATATAAATGTCAAGCACACTTTGGCATAACCTAAAAAACTTTAAAACCGTTTCTTTTAATATTTTAAAGTTATAAATATTTAATACACACTGATTCTACTGTACAACAGAAATTACTTAATAAACTTAACTAACTTTCCCGTAAAAATTCAAAAATTACACACATATATGGAAAAATAAATTTCCTCTTACCTTTTTCCAAAACGTGTGCCACAGCCTCCTTAAATAAAAAGACAGAAGAAAGTAGAAATCTACTTTATCGACCCATACATAATCTTCTTTTTTTTTGATAGGCAGCATCTCATTGGGCTAAGTTCTATTGCATAAAACCTTCGAGCATATACCTGCCAGAGGTAACCCTGCCGCCTGACCGTGCTAACAAGCGTGTGGGAGGGGTATGTACCTCATGCTTGCTGGTCGGTGGGCGGAATACATACCCCTCCCAGTCCACGAATCAGACACGTGGGGGTGATCAAAAATACTTGCGATTAGAGATGAGCAAAGCTGCGATTTTTCAATCGCAATCAAAACTGTGATTGCGAGTCCTTAATCGCTGCGACTGTAACCTGCGATTGCGATTTTGATTTTTAAAATTGGTAAACGACGACGATGGCGATAAATTACGTTAGTTGTTAGTTTTTTAACACCGAATAAAATAGATAAAATGAAAAAGGGGGAAAAACAAAACAATGTTGAATAGTACATTACAATCATTACATACATATACATGTATTAACTTAAAATTCAGACTTGCAGATTATTTACATTTTCCTTAGCGCGAACGGCGCAAGTTGCGACAAAATCGCAATCGCAGCATGTTATAGGATCCGGCGTCTAAAAGTTAAACTCGCCTGATCGCTAATGATTCAATCGCAGTTTGCTAAGAAGAGTGATCGCAGGTTGCGATTGCGAGTTTAAAATCGCTGCGATTAAATCGCAGTTCGCGATTTTTTGCTCATCTCTACTTGCGATACAATCGCCCATTCCAACATATTTTCTTTCACCAGCCAACTGACTTTTATATTAAATAATAACAATTTGTGCTCAGAGTCCAAATCAGCACACAATTTTATAAGAATATGAGTATTGAGAGCACTGCTTTTGATTATGTTTACTAGTTTGATAAAAATTTTCATAGCTGGGCATTAACTCGTTAATTCGTTAATCGTTAATTAACGAAGAAATTTCCACTAACCGATTAACTTTTAAGGTGACAAAAAAATGTTAACGGGCTCGTTAACTTTCGTTAAATTTCTTCAAGTCTATCGTTAATCATAACATTTTCTAAGGCTTCAGGTAAAGTTTTAAGGACTAATAAATTGGCAAGAAAAATGCAATGGGTTGCCTGCCTGGCAGATTTTTGATGTGAACGTGAAGTTTATTATAGAATTTGATGGCCAGATATCCCGGACCATCCTGACACCTTTAGACGCCAAAGAGCCGGCACCAAACTCTGCGAATTGCGCGTATTGGAGTGTACTTCTTCATGTCGGGTGTATTCTTCGAGATGCTGTTTAATGAATATAAGATTTTTCAGTATGAAAAATGATGGCAGAGTTAGTACCTTAAGGTTTACAAAGGCACCCCTACAAGCAGCCCTATATGGCAAGCCAGCAACAATCCGAACAGCTCTTCTCTGCATCCGGAAAACCCCTGCAACACCGGAGCTATGTCCCTACACAATAATGGCGTGACTCATTAAAGAGTGAAACAGTAAAAAATAGGCCTGCCTCAAAACATCTTGAGTCATACAATCCGCAAGGCCACGCAGCAAAAACGCACCCGAGGCCAACCGTTTGCAGCAATAATCGGTGTGTGCATACCAACGAAGCCCTGAATCGAGGTATACAGCAAGGAACTTGACATTTGTCTCAGTTAAATGTTTCGGATATCACGCAACGAAAAAAATAAGGCTTGCGTTTTTGTGGCACTAAGATATAGCTTGTTACATATAAACCAGGATTCGGCCCTCAAAAGAGCCTCACGCGAACACTCTAGGGCCTCAGTACAATCCCTTCTGGCGCAGGAAAAAGTTGTGTCATCCTCAAAGAGGGTATAGTACGTGGACAGATGTGTCAAACTGTGGTAAATCCTTTATATAAATAAGAAACAAA
This sequence comes from Listronotus oregonensis, assembly GCA_019359885.1. Lineage (NCBI taxonomy): Eukaryota > Metazoa > Arthropoda > Insecta > Coleoptera > Curculionidae > Listronotus > Listronotus oregonensis. The sequence goes on from JAHBCN010013678.1 coordinate 14,342, forward strand.
AGGGGCCCCAGGACAGAGCCCTGGGGCACTCTACACCAGCCACCCGCACAGTCTGAGTTCGACCGGATAGATAGCTCCTTAATAGGGATATGGTATTTTCATCAATTTTGTAACGTTTAAGCTTTTGCAAGAGTATTTCGTGCGAGACACAATCGAAAGCCTTGCTTAAATCACAAAAGCAACTAGACACAAATTCCCGGTCCTCAAATGCCATGCGAACAATAGACACCAGATCAAGAATTGCACCTTCCAAGAATAAATCACCCAAAATAAATTACCTGTTAATAATTAACATTTCAAATTATGTTTCATAAACTTAAAATCCCATTTAAAATAAAATTAGGCCATTTTATAAAGTTTTAACGACATAAAAAGATTGTTATCCATAAGAAATAACCAAGGAAGTTTAAAGGTGTATGAAAGGCCAATGCTGTAGAACAAAATTGTCCAGGCGTGCAGAGCAGCGGGAATAAGGAAATCAGCCCCGCGGAGTTTGAACAATGAATCGTAGGTCAGGTCCGGACAACCATAATTCTTTGTAGCTAACCATGTATAAAGTTGACATTATCAAATGTCAATGTGTAATATTGGATTTTATATCATATGATTTAACATGAAAAGAACTGATGGCGCACTTCATAGCCTTTTATTTAAATGGTTGATATTTTTGGGAGTTTTGTGTTTTTACCAAAAATCTTTATTAAAATAATTGACAACACGATTTTTTAAAATAAATTTCAAACATTGTATGATAGTTTCATGTACTTATTACGAATTTTATGATAAAAGAAGGGCAAGATAGTGTAAATGAGTTTATTCTAATTATCATATTTTTAAGGATCAAAAATTAAACCTTGACGAAAAACACTTACTTTAGATTTGTAATGAGCTCCTCTGTATGCAAAAAATCATTGAAATCGGCAAGGGTCAAGAAATGTAAAAACTTACTATAATTTGAACTGGTTGTTTGTGTTTTAGGGTAATTCAATATTTTATAAATTTATAATTTGTATAAAAGTACAATAAAATAGTGTTACCTCATGCAGATAACATAAACAAATTTAACAGGAAGTATTGTTTTACATACGATTTTTTTTATATCGTCAGACAGTCCACCAAAGCTGAGGCTTTATTACTAACGTACCGTTAAGTGTGGTACAGGGAAGTTTATCTACACCAGACCTAAATATGTGCAAAATGGAAAACTTCTGCGGGTACCAGATTCCAGTCTAGACACTCTGGGGATGATGGAACAAAGAAGGTGGGAAGTTTGGGGCCTCTTAAGGTGGACTGTAAAAGGATGCATAAAAGTGGCACTACGTGTTGCTCTGTTGGAAGCTGTCTGAGGAATTATACTTGCCAACTCCCAGGAGCAGAAGCCGTGAAAATAATTATAAAAATGCAACATATTCCTTCCAGCCCGTCGGTGGGGAAGAGAAGGAAGCTTTTCTGTAAGCGTAGAATCATTATTAAGACGAACAGATCTCTTTGAATGGAATAATGGAAATGATAAGAGTTGTAGAAAATATAATTGCCCAGACATGAGAACAACATTCTAAAGATGATCTGATTAGAATACATACAGAGAATAAAGATTAGACGGATAGAAATACTGGCTTAAAAGAAGAATCCAAGCTTTTTTAAAGCAGCTGAGGCTATGGATGTAATGTGTTTGTGTCAGTTAAGGTTATTCTCAAAAGTAACGCCAACATGATTAAATAACTTCTTTTCGCGACACCGAACCTGACTGTGTTTTGGAGCATTAAACTAGACAAGATTCTTGAAGCCCCAATTTAAGATTGGTTTATGGTCTTGTGAAAGTGATATTTGAATTAACCTGTTTTTTTTTCAGGGGTATTCCGGAGATATTACCTTTGGATTTGTAAGACAAAACCATACAACTTATAGGCATTTTGTTACGATATTGTTACTAACAAACAATAAACACAAAATTATAGTCACAATTAAATAAATCAATAATCACTAAAATTTGAAGGTTTTTATCAATCCAAAAAACTTCTGCAACCACGAGATAAAATCTTACAAGGCAAAAAGAATCGAAATTAATACGGGCAAACGACAACAAATTCGCTTCGAAGGGTTGATAAGACGACACAGCGCGGGTATGGTTTCATGAACACCGCGCCGTCGCACACGAAAACGGGACTCCGGCTCTGTCAATAGATAATGTGTTGCCTACCTACAAACTGTGTGTAGGTAGGCATCACATTACAATATTTTGGGGAATTTACTTGGCTGAATCTGGCGGCCTCTCATGACAGTTATTTTCATAGTGGGACGAACATTTTTTGATCAAATAGGCCAGAGTATTGGGCTTCCATAAACCTTCAAACTTTCTTGGAAATAACTAATAACGGTTAGAAATGACATCTTTCAGTGATCAAAGGTCTGTTTGTTATTCAGATATAGAGTACTCTATTTTTCACTTTTTTGTCAATAAACCCTTTGTTATCGTCAGTGTAATTTAGGACTAGGTGTTTGCTATGAACTCTTGTGTAAACTAGTTTTTATTTAATTACTCTAACTTTTGAAGCAGTGAAGTTAGATGCATTTTTGCTACATGACTTAAAGTTTTTTGCTTATAAATATAACCACAAAGCCATTTTTAATTTCTGAAAAAGGTCTAAAACGCGTTTGATATGAAAATCAAATACGTAACTTATTTACACTTAGTCCTCTTTTTAGTCCTACACTTACCTACTCTGCCCTACTCTGAACTTAATAACAAACAGACCTCAAATAGAATAGGGCAAGTTCTTTATTCCATCGATACAAGTACGCTGAATTTATGCGCTGAACGTCAAATGACGTCATGAGAAGTGCTAATGGAACGAATTTAAACGAAATGTTTAAAAATGTTTTGCTGTTTGTTCTGCAACTGTCAGTACTTAGCTGATTGTTGTGTTTTTCTTCAGTATTTATTTATATTTTTTTGCCCAAGTATTTTAAAAAACGCTTTGATGAAATCCATTGGACTCTCTAGTGATAGTTTAAAAACGGTTCGATGAATTAGCGCTTAATGCGCGGGCAACGAGAGAGAAAGGGTTTAGGGTAATTGGCGCTATATCTATCGCCTGTTTGCACAAACGGCAAAAATAACTGGTTTTAAATAACAGATTTCTTGACAACGAATATGTAACCGCAACCTTCCCCTGTTGGTTTTTATAACCTTATATTTTTTTAATACGATAAAAACAAGTTTTCTTTTTCTTCGAAATTACGGGATATATAATTTATAAACAAATGTAGATTTTGGAGCTTGTTTAACATTTTCAAAAAAATTTTGGAGCTTGTTTAACATTTACAAAAAAATATCCGATTCGGTTAGCCAACAACTGTCAATCAGAAAACATAATATTAACATGAACCAAGAAATTAGTAAGTCAACAAAATACTCCTTAAGGCATGGTTAATAAAGATTAAGATAATATATAAGAAGGTGTTCCAATCCTGCAATGCATGATGGGAAATGTGTGAAGCGGTCGCGCCGGCACGACTGTGTCTGGCACATTAACTGGCCTCTTAAGTCTTTTTATCCTTATTTTTTTATTGCAAAAGTTAGGATAAAAATACTAGTAAGTGTGCCAGGCACACTCGTGGAGGCCCGACCGCTTGACAAATTTCCCATTATGCATTACAGGATTAAAGTTTTCCTACCAGCTATACATTCCACTGGCTTCTCTATTCCAAAAGTCGGTAAAGCAGTGGGCCAAAATAAACGAAAAAACGGTTTCTATGCAACCGATTCCGGCACGGCAGCAACAAAACGAGACTCATGTCAAAAACATCATCTACAAAAATGATATCTATAAAAAGATTTCATGTATTTAAAACAACATTCGTCAAAAAGAACATGACAATCACACTCTAAAAAATTGTAATCTCCCAAAAACATTGTAACAAATGTCCATGACTATTATTAAATAAAATAATTAAGATTTTCATCTAAAGCAATATTTGCACTAAATTTGGTTAATTTAAAGGTCGTATTCTCTTATATACCCTTTTGTAATTTTTACCCCTAAAAAGTTTCGTACGCCTATGTCCCTCACAATCTGTCAACAATCAGGAACCCTTTTTACAAGTTTGCTTAAATTTGATCGTCTTGTTTCCTATTAAATATACTTTTTGCCAATTTTAACCCCCTAAAATATTCTGTTAAAGTACGCCTATGGCTGCAATGACCATATAAATATCATATTAAACTAGGTTTATATGAGTAAGAGTGCTTCTTCTTTTTTAGCATTTATCCCCTTTAAATTTTTATTAACCATATAAGATGTCCATGTATTAAAAAACTGCCAAATGGTTTTTCTTAATTCGAATCGATATGATTGCCTTGTTCTTTAAAATTAGGACGCTTTAAAAAAATTGTTAACGATCGCCTTTGTTGCCACATCTGTTGATGTTAACCTTTCTTTCAACTAATTCCTATACTTAATTTGGTTTATCTTGATTAAACCGACAAAAAAATAAAAAGACAATGATTAAATTTAAATAGTTTCGAATAAATTTATTTATATCAAATGAGGTAATTACCTGGAAGACTGAGAAAAAATAAGATAGAAATGACTTATATATACATTAAAAGTAAGTTTGTAAAAATTAAAAACAAAAATTACGTAATTTCCCTCTTTGTGGTTATCTCAGGAACTATTAGCACATTTTTAAACATCAAAACAAGGCGTTAAAACGTACAACTTTGAAGGAGTTTTATATATATATATATATATATATATATATATATATATATATATATATATATATATATATATATATATATATATATATATATATATATATATATATATATATATATATTTATATTTATAAATTTATTTTATGTTAAACTGACAACTTTAGTATACTTTGATAGCTACTTACACTTATCCTTACGACAAATAATAAACGTCTAGAGGGAATTCAAGGCCAACTTGCCAATTACCTGGTATCTAGTGGTAATAAAATGAGAAAAATAAATTTACCACTTAATTTTTAAGGGTGATTTACGTCTAAACGGTTGGATTTAGCGAGTTAAATAAAGAACACCTTTTTTAAAGGCCTTGCATCAGTCTTTGAGAAAACATACTTAAAACTAGTATAGCTGTCAAAACTAAAAAATTATGTCAAAAAAACAGTTTTCATTGTAGGTAAAGTGCCCTCTAGCGGCACACAATCAATGTGAATTGTAACTAAAATGATAGGTCGTAATCGACTCAGTCTACATTTCAAATATTAGTGAAATCTGTTTTTCGGTAAGCAAACAATTTAAAAAACAAAAAATAAAAAATTGAACTTTGTCGGCTTGTAACTCGAAAACGAATGACATTTTGAAAAAACTTTATATGATTCTCTACCATTATTTTGTCATGTAGAATCACCCTCTTAAGTTTCGTAATCGATTTTTGAATCACCCTGTATAATAACTTTATTTGTAATATTTCAAGAATAAATTTTAAAGCTAATTCCTTAATATTTTGTAAAAAGTTATAACAAACGGTTTTCGTTACTTCAGTTAAGCTTTTAATAGCAGTAACTCGATTTATTTTATAAAGAAACTTTAGTTACCATAGAAATTTTTTTACGGCTGTTATTAAAAGAACATTTATATGAATGAATTATTTAATTGTAGTAAAAATAATAAAGACAATAATTTTTCGAATTCTCGCGATGTATCTTTCTTTAATATTTTTTTTTGCCCTTCGACCCCCGACCCCCCCCTCTCCGGCTGTATTGAAGCACGCTGGCGCCGGACCCAGCATGCTTCAATCCGAACTGACACCCATAACAATAGCAGATTACGAAATTAAAAGCCGTAACATCGCCAACCATACGATCTGTATTTATACAGACAGTAGGCAAGCATTACTAGCCCTGAATAGACCACGCATTACTTCGGGACTTGTACTAGAATGTAATCAAGCCCTGACTAATATCTCTCTAAATAATGTGGTCAACTTAACCTGGATTAAGGGACATGACATATCTTAAGGTAATCATACCGCTGACTCGCTGGCCAGGGCGGCTGCGGGATGGAATCTAGTTGGTCCCGACCCCACCACTGGATTGACAACAACAGCGATTAAAGACATCATTAAAGAATACTGCCATCGACTGTTTAAAGAAAAATGATATAATATTACGAACTGCAACTTCGCAAAAATAATGTTGAGCTATCCAGATAAGTCAATAGCGAAAAAAAACCTTATGATGTCCAGAAGAACCTCCGAACACTAACGGGCGTTCTAACTGGCCACAGCTACGAGGACACCTATTTAAAATGGGTCTAACGGACACAGAATTATGTAGAGGCTGTGAACAAGAAAATGAGACAGTGAAACACATTCTTTGCGATTGTCCCGCCCTCACATTTGAACGGAACTCCATGCTGGGCACGAACTGGCCATTACTGGTCGAAATTAGGGAGATTCCACATAAAGACGTCGTCAACTATTTCAAATCAATAGGTTGGATGACGCAGTAAATCTCCCGCCCACAAGAGGAAGCACAAAGGACCTACTGAGGTCTAGGTGCAGTGGTATATTACCACCCTCTGAACATTCAGAACCTTCGACCTCTTAAAAACTTGTATTAACTTGCGACCAGGATATGCGATCACTCTGGTAGTCTTATAAAAGTAATTGTCTACTGTGTGCTTTACATTTGTATATTATGTCAAGCTTTGCTACTCTTCTTGAGAACGCCAGTAACATCAGGGTATCCTAATATTGTTGTACCCAAGTGTGCTTTGGAAAAAGAACACCTTTTTTGTTAGTTTTCTAGAAGGGTCTCCTAGTGCAATTTGAACAGTATTATCATTTTATGCCTTCCCTTTGTTCATGTCAATAATACAAAGAAAATGTAAGTGCTAGCCTGATTTTTTTTTCCAGTTAATAAAGTTTATAGGACCAAAACAATAATGCGCTTTTAGTAACCATAGCCCTACTTTTTGATAATACATGAACCGTCACTGCCCTAAACCCTGTCCCTAACAAAAATTTCAATTCACCCAAACTTTGGCTGTGAACGACGTCGCGTCCTAGCGACGCCGCGGCGCATGCTGGTGACGTCAATCCGCCTCCACATTCAGTCTGGCGGTGAAAATGGGACGGGGATGTCATCTCGCTTTTCCAAATACCCACTATCTCCGCACTCGACAACTATGTCCACACACGGGCGAACAAAACTCTCGATGATCGAGACGCGAATATTTTACAAGTGTTAAAGTGAAAAGTGCTTTTCTAAAACGAACATACACAGTTCTCACGAAATTTTAGCAAGTAAGTAGCCCACACCTGACACCAGTTTTTTGTCCGTCTCAAATACAGTTCGCGCCTTGTCACATTTTTGTGCGTTTTCCTTAGCTTGCTGTCATTGTTGCTATATATTGAAATATTTTGACTTATATATGTATTTCCTAGCATTTTATTGCCAATTTTTGGTAAAATGTATTTTGTTTTTATCGCAGGCTTAGACCAAAAAAATCCGTTACACATCCCAATTCTTTTAATCATAAGCTTTATAAAATCTGGTTATAAAAATATTTTAATTGATGTAATGAAAAAAAGATTTTAAAATGTTTATTTCGCAATATAAATCCAAATTTGTTGTTTGGACAGACAGTTGTCACATTACGTAACGTCAAACTACGTCACTTTAGGAGGTCGATTCGATATTGTGACGTCAAATTCGGAGAGACTGAACTCATTAGATGTGGGGTTAATTATTTATAAGTTTAAAGTCGATTTTATATGCATGTATTCTATTTATTCATTAGTAGATTCGGAAATATTTTCCATAAAAGCAGCCCTCTTTATCATTTTATAATTAGGTTTCAAAATAATTTTTTTTTGGTTCTTTTGATTAGCTACTGACTGAGACCAATATTTTGAACGGAATTGACCAACTTAGTGATCTCTGCTTGTATAATACTATCTATATCAGGACACCTTTGTTTGCCTATCCGAATTGTTTCTTTCTTATTAATTTTAAGTTTGTGATTTCCATTACAATTCCAAAATGAAAAAAAAAAATCAAAATTTTTTAACCTAACTTTTTTGCCTAAATACACCTTTAAGTACTGAAAAAAAAACGGTCATAATATAGATTTTTAATCCTAAAATACATTAGGTTCCTCCAATAAACTTATCGAATTACATTAAATATAACTATAACCATAATAACCATACGCATTAAACAAAGCAAATTTAATTGTAATTAATTGTTTGATCTATCGCTATTTGATATACCACGACAGAAACATTAGCTTTATTGAAACTAATATGTTTTTTTAATAAAACAGTTTATACATTAACACATAAAATATGAAGTTATAATATTTTTATTGCGTCCTCTCTACACCTTAGACTATTCATATACCTTACTTTATTAGAAATATATGTCAGAGCACTGTTTAAAATCTTATGTTTTTTTATTTAATGTCAATACAATTAGAGCAACTAAATGTGAATTTACATTTCTAAGATGCTTATCGTTGTATATACCTAGTCAGTAAATTTTAATAAAAGTAGTACTTTAACAGGTTGAGCCTAAAAATTTGTTTTTTTTAAAGTTAAATATGTATGAAAATATCAGAATTTTAAAATTCACGAATATTAGGAATATGGACAGTTACTTAATAAAGTCTTAAGTTTAAATATTTTTGTTAAAGGTGAAAAATAATAAAAGATGGGCTTTCTTTTTTGTAAATGGAAAATTAATTTGTCAGAAAACCCTATTGTCAAAATTTAAAATTTAAAAATGTGCAACTCGTTAAGGTACAAAAACATAACACACATCTCTAAAACCTCTATATCGGACTTGTCCTTGATTTGAAAAATATAAAGCATACATCAAGTTTTTTCGAAAGAACTTAAAACTGATTTAATATAACAACTCTGTACATTAACCTTTTAAAACAATGTTATATTGTTTTAAAGACGATTTGAAATAGTAATAAGTAATTATTGATTTGTTTTTACATATGTAAAAATAAAAACAATGGATATTGATATAATAGATTTTGTGTTTTATTAGGTATTTATTTAAATCTTTATTTTATATTAGAAACATCTTAAAATTCCACCAAAATATTAAGAAAATCTTAAACCGGGCCCTTGGAAATCAAATTTAGTTTAAAGTTTTAAGATTATTTTTTGGTTTAAAGTTTAAAATTTTAAAAAATGAAAAATTGCCTCCTTTCAAAATGGGGAAAAGGGGGAGGCCGAAAAAATTTAAACCCAAAAAAGAAGAAAACGGGAAAAATTTCCCTAAGCTGTGATGCATGTTGTGGGCAAAAAGGGGAAAGCCTTTTCAAAGGAAAAACCCCCCTGCTATCATTAATAAGACGAACGGTTTTTTTTGAATGGAGTCCAAAATGCTAAGTGTTGAGGGGAGCCATTCCCCCGACATGAGAACAATGTTCTAAAGAGGGTCTAAATTTTGGGGTACATACAGAGTATACAGATTGGAAGAAGAGAAATACTTTCTGGCTCGAAAAGGGAAACCAAGCTTTTTGAAGCTGCCGGGCTATGGATGTAATTTACTTGGCCCGTAAGCCATTATCAAAGGGAACGTACAAGATTAAAAGACT
>JAHBCN010013679.1:0-24060 GCA_019359885.1 Listronotus oregonensis
GTTTTCCCCCTTTTTTTTTTTTAATCAATTTACTTGATAAAATTACGGCCAAAATTGCACTGACTAAAAGAACACCATCATTCAAATCATTGTTCATATTGCGACTAAAATATAAGAGCTTGATTCACTTTTCTATTCTCCTAGAATGTTGTAAGCAGGGTCACGCATACTAGATTCGTGGTGCTAACCACGATTGCTCTCCACGCACGTGATTTCTCGCATCGTGTACAGCCGCCTTTAAGGTACATTTGTTAGAAGATAGGCCCTGTTTTAAAAATGCGTTTTTTGCTAAAAATTCTTTAGCCTTATTAGTAACTTTCACAACAAAAACAGGAGTGGTTTTATCCAAAGGTTTTACTGTCAGGTCATTACTTTAAGCATTACTTTGTTTTATTTATTATTTACCTTTTACATCTATGTAAAATACTTTTTTTACATATATCACAGGATTAATTTGTAGGGTAGTAAGTAATACTTATATTTAGATGATTTAAAATAAAAGTAAAATATAAAATAAGTTATAGTTTAAAAAAACTAAAAAACACGCTTTTATAGCAAATTGGACTAAAAAATTAAAAATAATTTTTAATAATTTCGTATTGGTAAAAAAGCGTGGGGTGCAATTTACAACATTTATATTAGGCACCCCACGCTTTTTTATAATGATTGCATTATTCAAAATATTTTTTAGTTTTTGTCCGATTAGCTCTAAAAGCGTGTTTTTTTAAATTATAATTTATTTTCTTATTTTTTAGTCTCAAAATAACATCAGAAGGTAACTTAATCCAGAGCCTTAATTATGGCGAATGCGCAAGAATTGCCATTTTCATTATAATCAAACCTATTGAAATTGGTAAAAACTAAGTTGAAAGATTTCGTTACATAAATACATGATACATACAGATAAAGGTAAAATAAGCGTGTTAAAAATATTAGAAACTGTAAAATATATATTCCTGGTTAAGTATTTTCATAAATTTGGATTAAAATTTAAAAATAAAATAATTTAGTCATATATTTTCAATGTATTTTTTACATAACGTAATTTTTTTTGAAGCTAGAAACGAGAAATATTTTTCGTTGCCAGATTTTTATGCATCTAAAAGAAGATATGTTTTTTAAATTTGACATTTTTTTAAAGATATTATCTTTGTGCTGGTGAATACAACATTGCTATAAACTAACTCTTTAATCAAAAACAATATTTACGAGGTGCAGAATAAAAATTTAAGTTTAATAATCCGTTTCCTAATATTAAATCAAGCAAATAAAGCTAATGAGCTTAGTCGTCCAACATATTGCTGTAAAATCTTTAAACTGCAATTAAGAAAAAACTACCCATCGGACAACGTCCGACTTTAGCCTGTTTAAACCACATATAACAAATAAAGGACATCTATTCAAGTTATTAGTTTTTCAAAAAATGATGAATTTAGTCAGTTTTTTTTTCAACTTTTCTCTTGCAATAAAGGTACCGATAAGATTTTTTTTGTTGTTTTCACTTTCTATTTTTAACGGCAGTCCTATTAAATTACAATTAAACTAAAATGTTTTACTTTAAAAGGCTGTTTTATACACCACTTTTTTAAGAATAGCATTATGAATTTGCTAAAAAATTTTAGGTACCAGTAAAACCTTTAAAATCAGTTTAATTATAAACCAATTTCTAAACTACATTTTATTCTTTAATATTAAGATACCTGTGGATTAGTAGGTAAATTATTAGGGTACTTTAATAAGGTCATCCTATGATATTATTAGCAATTTTTTAGATGAACGATAATTGGATTAACTATTTTTTTAGTTAAGTACTGGAGTATCCGATTTACGATTCTATAAACAAAATATCAGGTTTATTTATTTAATCAACGATTAAAACAGGCCAATGCAGATAAAACTAAAAAATCTATTTGTAAGACAAAAATACAAAAGCTACCAACGCTCCGGAGACACATCGGTCATGTTTTTAAGATATAAAAAAAAAGAACTAAACATCTTTATTAGCCTCAATAATACAAAAATTAATAAGTCGATGACAAGTTAAAAAATTATAATGGTGTACAAAAGTACGCGCAAACACGCAAGCATATTCAGCTATTATCAACATCAAAATATTCTTAACATATTTTTTATGTCATACTAAAATAAATTTAATTTGTTTTTAATAAAGACTCTACTCTTACTTTTTTTCTTTTGCGGTCTGTTTATTATTACATTAACAGCAAAATACCATATATTATATGAAATATAAACTATTTATTACGTTTTATACCATTACTTACCCGAACAAAACATTCACTCTACATAACTATACTTATGTACAGTACTCCAATACTTGAAATTACATAATAATATTTTGATTTTGGCTTCAACCTCTTTTAATAAAAGTGAATATGTTCAGAATAAATTCTGACAAGAAAATAAAGTAGAAATATGATACACGTAAACATACACTATCAATCCTATTTTAGCTTAGGACAAGATAAAAACTATGTTCCCAAAATAAAAGTTATTAAAAACAAAACCAGGTTATTGGTTTATTTTATACAATATTTAGAATTTAAAAAGAAAATCACCATAATATGTATTCCAGTCCCTTATTTATCAAATGCTGCAAACGGAATGCCAATAGGATGATATAAGCGGGTTAATATCTGCGAGACTCGACAAAAGAAGGGAATAAGCACGAAGGCAGTAATGAACCTAGATATATTTAACGCCATATAATTTATGGACTAATAAGAAAAACAGTAATGAGGTATACAGAAAATCATTAATTTAAGTTGTTCTTCTTAAATAAAAAAAATATTTTTATTTTTTTCTATTCAAGTTTTGGCTTATGGCTGTCATGTCGAATATTGAACTTTTCCAGGTTTGTTAGTGGAAAATCCCGATAGTCGATAGTCAAGCTCTGTTGCCCCCAAAAATTCTGTCTAATACACACTTTATATCGATGGAATGCACAAATTAATGGCGATCAAATCAAACCAAGAACTGTTACTGGTATTGCGCATAACCGGTTTCTGTTAGTCCTGATGCTTCTCGCTGCGCGCGCACCCTCTTTTGCCATTGGAAAAGGCATTGTGCGCGACACCAAAACTAAAAAACGCCAGAATCTAGCAGTCACCGCTGTCAGCGTATAGCCCCAGAAGAAGAACCCCTTATTCATTTGGCAGGAATTTCCTTTCTTCCTCGAGGCCCCAACATATTTTCCTTATGCGCCAAGCACGTTTCAACGTGAGAACTTAGCGAGCTCGCTACCCACATGTTGACGCATCCAAAGACGAACAGAAACTCCAAATAAAAACAACAGTTCTTTAGAAACTTTTAAAATTCCGAGCATTTTTGAATGTATCCAAGGAAAATGCTTTTTTTTTCTGGCTTTATCTCTTAACGGATTTTAAAATACCTTGCACATTAAATTGCAACTTTTTTTAAGCTTTTTAATAATGCCTTTATATTTTCAATCCAACGTTTCGTCTCACCGCCACCACCTTCAACTTTATTTTTTCTTATGATTGTCATATCGGATTTTTACGTAAATGATTAGTGCTCCTTATTCTAATTTAAACGGTGAATAATGTGGTACACTTTAAAAGCTTTTAATCTTATTTTTTATTTCAAATGATAAACATCTTCTTAGTTGGTCCTAATTCCCGCAATTTTCTTTGGATTTTGTAAACAAAAAAAAATTAGCACACATTTTTGCTATTCAAAATAAGGAAAAGCGATACCTAATATTAAAACTTTATGACATGACATTGCGACATAATTTACATTATTAACCAATTTACCCTTAAGAACGGTCAGAGATAGAACTACCCAAAACGTTGTGTGGAATATTAAAATAAAAACAATGGAAGTTCAAAATTCTCTGTCCTATTTATTGTCATTGTTTCTGTTTAAAGTTTGTTTAAAAAAGTTTTAGGTTAAAAAATAATAAGAAATGTTAAAAAACATTTACTTACTTAAAATGCGAAGAAAATACTTGTTTGGTATTTGTAGTAATTTTTTCTAATATAAGAACATCCTTCCCATGTTCTTTTAATCGGACAGTGTTTGCCTCAACATCCCTTAGGATTCTGTTAAAATTCTCCTTGTCGACCCGAAGAAAATGGCAGTTGTTTTCCCTTAGGACTATTGTTGCAGCCCTGTAAATAAAAAAAGGTTATCAACAGCTATTTGCCTAAAAGGATAAAGTTTTAAAATTTGCCTCTTAGATAGTAATTTTTTTTTTTTTAGCTTAGAATTAAAATAATTTAAACATCATAATATACTATCAGTATGACCAATCACTGTTTATTCGTAATAAAAATAAAAGTTGATGAATATTTAATCACTGCTTACGTAGCAAGTAGCAACTCTCTAAAAATCCTAGTTAATTTTGTTGGTCAGTACAAGATGGTCATAATTGCATCCAAATGGTCTTTATTAGGATCATTAAATAATACTTTTCCATTATAGTAACTTCCAAAGTGTTATAAGTAATCATTTTTCTTTGGTTAGATCCTTAATAATATTAATCATATTTTGTTGGACAGATTATTTTTAATAAACAAACACCTTATAAAACTCTTATTGTTTGATGCGATAAATGTACGAAAAGAACAAAAAGTACGACCATGAAAGTGTGAAAATATCGGAGATTAGAAAATTTTTGTACTGTTTACAAGCATAGAAAAAACTGTCTGCATTTGTTGATAAGCATGCTTATATTAACTTAGTCTTATAATAAAAAGTTTATTAGATGATAAACTTCACGACTATGCATGTGCTTGTAGTTTTGTAAACATATTTTAACTTTATTTTATCACTCCAAAAACAAATATATAATAATAATAACAATAATAATGTTTTTTTACCAAGTAAATTATTATTAATTCAATAAAAATATTAAAGCATATTAGAAACTCATAAGATTAATTAATTAGATACCAACCAATTTTTAAATCAGTAAAGTTTTACATATTTAATATGTAATTAATAAAAAGTTTGAAGATATTTTTTTTGTTTAAATAAATTAACCAATAATAAACTATCTACGTATAAATAGGTTTTATTTAAATAAAATAATTTACATATTAAAATAAAACCGTAATTAGAATAATAATTTAAATAAAAATTTAATTTTTCAATAACCGGTTTTAATTGCTTTATCATTAATTATGTATGAATTTTAATTGATTTTGTACTTTAAAAACCATTTTAAGTGAGGTCCGAGCAATATATTTATTTTGTATTGGTAAATTATTTATATATACTGTTACAGACTTTAGTTAATGTTTAGTTATTAGAAATGTAAAAGGTTAGAATTATTTTATTTAGGTTAATAATTTATTAAAAATAGGTTACCTTAGTTTTTCCCTTTTTCAACGGCCACGGATTATCCTGAGGGGCCGGAGACATCCTTTTCACACTTTTCTGGCATCCTGTAGTAAAAGAATTCTTCCAGCTAATTCTAGACTTTTCCAGACTTTTCTATTATTTTCCACATTACTATACAGGGTGTAACTAAATAAGTGTAAAACATTTAAGGAGGTGATTCCTCATCGAAAAAAAAGATAGGATCTTTCATATAAAGAAATTTCATTGGAGCATCCCTTGTTAAGATACAGCCCTAAAGGGGGTACATAAAATTTGTATAACATTTTTTTTTCAAAGCACTAAAAAAGTTACAATATTGAAATTAACTTGACGTTTTGTACTACCAAAAAGACACTTAACCAGTCATTTATTTGGTTTACCCCATGGTTGTAAGGGGTGGAAAACGCAACCCCTAAAATTTATTTCCAATGTAACTTTTTGTCTTATGATTTGTTTACCATTTAAAAATGTATTTCCGATAGCCTGTTTCATTCTAAACAAAAAATGTCTCTTGGGTTTTTTGCCCAAAATAAACCAGTTTGCAGTAAAAAATTATTTTACTAACAACTACAGAGATACATCGTCATAAATGCGAAAATACGAAACTAATCTATCTAGTAGTCGCATTAGCGATAGTGACAATTAAATTGGTATGACGCGTCAGTTTGTAAATTTTCGAAATTGAATCAAACTAATTGTGTATTGTAGTTCTGTTCTTAGTTTGTTACTTAATAATTCCCTTGTTATTAAAATGGCATACACAAATGAGGAAATGGCTGATATGCATTACGTTTACGGTCTGTCGCAAGGGAATGGGTTAGAAGCTTCTAGAAGATATGCTGAAATGTATCCTCAAAGGCAGCATCCTTCACATAGAATATTTGCTCGACGTCATCAAAGATTACGAGAATATGGTTCATTCGACAAAAGAACGCAGGATTGTGGTCGCCATCGAGAAATACGAACACCACAGCTTGAGGAAGCAGTACTTAATTTGATTGAAGAACAACCTACTACCAGTACTAGAAAGATTGCTTTCCAGCTAAATGTTGATCATATGACGGTATTTCGAATTTTAAAGGAACAACTCTTATACCCTTACCATCTGCAACGAGTACAGGCACTGTTACCGCGAGACTTTCCGAACCGTCTTGAATTTTGCAATTGGAAGCTGGAAATGATTAGAAGAAATTGTGACTTTCTGAAGACGATAGAATTTACAGACGAATGTAGTTTTTCTCGGGACAAGATTATAAATTTTCATAATTACCACATATGGGCTGATGAAAACCCTCACGCTATTGTCGAAACTAACCATCAAGAACAGTTTTCTCTTAACGTGTGGCTCGGAGTTATTGGGGATTATTTAATTGGGCCTCATTTTCTACCTCCTCGATTAAATGGTGAGACATACGTTCAATTTTTAAGAGAATTGCATCCAGTACTGCTGGAGGAAGTTCCTTTGGGCGTCAGAAGAGATGTGTTTTTTATGCATGATGGGGCTCCCGCCCATTTTAGTCAAGTAGCACGTCAGCATTTAACTGAAACATATGGAAATCAGTGGATAGGTCGAGGAGGACCACAGAACTGGCTCGCTCGATCCCCGATTTTAACCTCTCGATTTTTTTATTTGGGGCCATTTACAGCATTTGGTTTATCGTTCGCGATGTAGAGGACTTAAGAAACCGCATCAGCGATGCGTGCAGGGTAATCGGAGGCTCAGGAATATTTGAGTGAATACGTGGCTCGATGCACGACGTCTAGATGAGGGCAATGTCTGAAGGTAGACATATTGAACATTTAATATGATTTCTACATGTTGCGTGTTTTGTTATTAATAAATTAGTTTTGTTTATTACCCTTTAATCGTTTAATGCAGATACTAACTACAAAATAACAATAAATCCAGTTTGCATTTATGACGATGTATTCGTAGTTCGTAAAATAATTTTTGCTGCGAACTGGTTTATTTTGGGCAAAAAACCAAAGAGATATTTTTGTTTAGAATGAAACAGGCTATCGGAAATAAATTTTTAAATGGTAAACAAATAATAAGACAAAAAGTTACATTGAAATAAATTTTAGGGGTTGCGTTTTCCACCCCTTACAACCATGGGGAAACCAAATAAATGACTGGTTAAGTGTCTTTTGGTAGTACAAAACGTCAGGTTAATTTCAATATAGTAATTTTTTAGTAGCTGTAAAAAAAGTGTTATACAATTTTATGTACCCTTTAAGGGGCTGTATCTTAACAAGGGATGCTCCAATGAAATTTCTTTATATGAAAGATCCTATCTTTTTTTCGATGAGGAATCACCTCCTTAAATGTTTTACACTTATTTAGTTACACCCTGTATAAAGCGCGAAGGAAATCGGCACGGGCCAGTTTATAGTTTTGATTTCGACGAGTTAAGAAGTTGACAGACAGATAAAGGTTAAACAGTTGTCATTATTACGTTACGTTAAAGTGTTACCATAGAAACGTTTGTAAACCAGATATCCAATAAAAAGGTGTAAAACCAGGATCCGTGTTTTTATACGGGGTGACACTGAACAATACTCGTAAAAAGTAATCCGTAAATAATAGGTTTTTTTCGATTTTAAATATATATATATATATATATATATATATATATATATATATATATATATATATATATATATATATATATATATATATATATATATATATATATATATACATTAATAATATTTGATTGAAAAGTTTTTGAGATGTTTAGCTTAAATTATAAATAAATTGAAAAGATAATCATATTAGTATCAAGATAGCCATGGAAACAATAAAATTGTTATGTTGCTAAATTTGGTGAGGGTTTTCTTGGACCAATAATGTTTATTCTTGCGACTAAACATTCCTGCCAAAGTGAAGAAAGACTCGTCGGTGAAAAAAATTTTATTTAAAAACTCTGGATCCTGCCGCAGAAGCCTAGCTATTTCCAATGCAAACTTAGGTTGGTCTTGCATGATTTGATCAGAAAAAATCTGGACGGACATAAATTTATAAGGATTTATAAGGATTAATTTATAATCGGTTTTATTAAGTTTGGTTGCCGCATCCAAGATTGATAATTTAGGATTTTCTAAAATTATTAAAAGTAGTTAGTGCTTGTCCAATAGAAAAAGTATAAAAGATATTCTGAAAAAAACGAGTAGGTATAGCCACATCTTTGTTTTCATTTCGTGCTACAGCCCTTTTCTTAATTTTTAAGCTTTTCCGGTCACCAAACTTTCTTATTCTATATCTGATAATGTCTATAGATGGTACTCGTTGTTAAATATATAATAAGTGATATTCCCTTTGCACTGTCGTGACATTATAATTGTTGTCATTAAAAAGACGCACAATAGCGATTTTTGTTGTTTTTCTAAATAGCTCACCGACAAGAAAATTATTTTTAATAGTTAAAATGACAAACTTTAACTTTCTACAATATGGAGACGTCAAATTTATCATAACAATTTTATTGTTTCCATGCCTTTCTTAATACTAATATGATTTTTTTGAATTTATTTATAATTTAAGTTAAATATTTCAAAAATTGTTAACTCTTATATCATTAATGTATGTATATTTGAAAGTAGCAAAAAAAATATTTTGTTGTAGCCCATAATATACAGGGGTTTTATTTAAAAAAGTTGTGGTTAGTTGTGGTTAGTTGTGGTTTACTGATAATATTAAAGGATAATATGAAAAAACTTGAATTTTTATATAAAACATTTTTTTCTATCTTCAAAAATAAAGGCTCCGGATGCCACGTAAATATAATCAAAGACGCTGTACATATATATCATATGGTTGAGTTATTCGAAAAGTGTTTACGACGTTTCGCTAACCTTTAGCTGGCATTTTCTGATGCTTCCTTGACGACTGCTTGACCTAAGAAGCTTTTTTGACTTTTCGACCATTTTTTAATTGGCTTATTTTTACTTTCGACAGAAAACGGTAAATATTTTATAAAAATCAGTTCGGTGCTTTTTATAATATGGACTAATACGTCCAGGCTTATTAATACAAGCGTAGTGTCAAAAGGAATACCTTTTGAACCTTGGTTAAATTCTAGTACACAGAGGCAAATCATTAACAAAATCTTTAAATATTTACAATAAAAGAATTTCTACTTGTTACAAAAAAATATATTTCAGTATTACGTAAAAGTAAAAATTAAGAATCACAAAGGTTATTTAAAAATTAAATTGAAAAAAATATATAAAATATGAAATAGTATTGTTTAATATACACGATACGCAACAAATTAGGGGCTTAAAACTTTTTTGAGGTCGGTGCCAGTACAGAAAAATACCTACCAAAAATAAATAAAATCAAAAGTTAGGTAAAATGATTTCTCCCTCCATTTTGTATCTAACATCTTGTTTCTATTTTAAATATTTAGGGTAATATTAAATGGCCTTGCTGAAACCGGCATAAAAAAATTGTAGGTCTTTTATTTGTATCGTACCTTTTTTTGATTTATTTTGTGCTTGTTAAATTAGTGTATATGAAAAGTTTTGTTTTATAATTTCAAGTTTTTTTTTAAAGTAAATTTTTTAAAAAATTACTTTTACATTTTGTACTCTATTGGTTTTTTTACCAATTATCCCATTAACTTGTGAATCAATTGCCAGTAATATGCCCCTTTAGGTAAAAAATAATATTGTGGAATATTTTTGCTTAGGGATTACTAGCCCTAAGCAAGAAATAGAAACTGATAAAATATTTAAAACCTATGCAACTCTTAAAGCAGTTGACACACAAATCTGAAGAAATTTGCAATAAGAGCGTCTAGTGGGTACATACTAACAAAATTACCACGGCTGCTATAAAAACACTTGTACAAAACATTTAGAAAACATTTATTTTTAATCATATTTGTTAGGTTAAATAATCGCAAGATAAATAAACATAATAGAATAGTTAACCCGTTGTCACCCACAGTATGTAATTAAACTTTTGCAATGATAACGAGGGGTTAATCTCAATAATTGTCAATTTATTTTACCATAATAATTTATAATTACTTCATTTTAAATTTCATTATTTAACAATTCTCTATTTTCGATTAAAAAACATAATTTATAAACGTATTTATTTCATTGTAATTGTTTGACCAAATGTAATTTGGTCATATTAAAGTAGGTGTAGTTTATTGTAAATAATATTTGTAAATTATAAAACCTTATATTTATAAAAATATTATTATAATTTAAATATGATAATAATAAAAAAATCTTTTATTAAGAATAAAAAATACGTAAGTTGTTTTACAAACTTAAAAAACATGCCTTCAAGTCTTTTAAATACCAAAAACATCACCATTTGGGTAAAAATGACTTTAATAGACTACTGATATACTGTAAATAGCATCCAGAAAAACGTGAAAACTTTTTTGCAACTTTATTTGCAGTTTATAATACGAACTGCATATGCAGGATACATGCTACTTGAGCTAAATTTTTTTTATCATAAATTGACAATTGAACAATATTTGATGTAGTTTAAAATCACAAAAAGTAAGTAAAATGTAACAAAATAATAGTTAAATATTTTTGTTTACTATTATATGTTTGCCGATCATGATAAAAATATACATTTTGTAACTCTAAAATTTTAAAAACCATGATATTAATCAAATATCATTATTAAAAAAATCTAAGTTTTAGACTGCACCATCTGCAAAGCGGTTAGTTAATTAATAGTTGTTCATAAGTGCTTAGACCTTAGCACTTACATCCAATGTAGTTTTACTGTTTTAATTTAAAAAGGTTATGGCTGTCATTGACTAAAAAATTCTACGCTTTAAATAAACGTTGTTTGTGCAGTCAAAAAATATATTAAAAAATGGAAATTTATGTTTTAAATATCACGAATTAGAAAGCAAATTTTTTAGTGTTAAAACGCTACTTATAAACCAACTTATATAAAAAATAATGTAGCCAAATTATTTGGTTACATGGTGGTTTTTATGAAATAAAATATTTCTTTGTGTTTGCGTTTAAATTCTAACTGATTAAAGGTTAAAAAAAATTTAAAGCACAGCAAGTTTAATGTAAATATTACTTGGGAAATTTTTTATTTAAAAAAGAGAGAAAAGGTCGTTAAAATTAATAAAAAAAGTTTTAAGGAATTAGAACTAAAAAAGAAATTATGATGCAAATACGACAAAAATTTTGCATACATATTAATTGTCCGGAAGAGCGCTTGGCTATAGCATATTAATAAAATTAAATTTTAAAACCAATTTAACTAAAAAACGCCTCGATGTATGCAGTTTTTGTTAAATATATGTCAAAAATTAACACAAAGAGTAACATTACTAATATAAAATAACTATTGCTTAAGATTTTTTTCAAATATGTTTAAATTTAAATAGATTTTGTTAATTATATTAATAGTTAATATTAATCCTCTCACAAGGTAACCCATTATACGAGGATATTATTATTGGCATTTAAATTTTTGACCAGTGTTTAATTTTCCATAGATGACATTTTACACAAAAATCACAGAATTTTAACAACTTTAGTGTTTTTACCTTGGTATTTTCTATGTGTTTTTTATACAGATTACTTTTTGCAGACATCACATTAAAAAAAAAACAAGTACTATTCATCATAATCCGCTTGATCATAATAATCAAATGGTTATTACACACAATTTTAATATATATTGTGTTTATTGCCGATTAATATTTTGATTTAAAATCCTTAAAATCTTTTTTTAGCACTCGGTTTGTATTGGCGTTGTATCTTAGCACTATTTTAATTAAAAACAATAAAAATTACCTAATATGCTGTTACTTACCTTGGTGCGTCGTTAATTAAAGCGAGTTTACCAAAATCGTCGCCTTCATGAAGCGTATTTACAGTTCCTTTTCCATGAATAACGACATCAACAGACCCTCTTACTATTATGTACCACGATCTGCCTTCATCTCCCTGATGAAATACTAGAACAAGTATTTATGAGTTACAAAAATGTCTTAACTAATGGCTGTAAAGCCGTTAAAAAATTAGCAATTTTCTTAAAAGTAGATATATTAAATGAGCCAAGAAAGCTAAAAATGACTACAAAGTTTGTTTGTACATGATATTATTTATTTAAAAAAGCTACAGGTTTCTAAATGTGTTATTTCTTTGGACAGCGAAAATTTTTCTAAAGAAAAAAAAATTGTTAAGCAAAAAAATTTTTTTTTAAATAAAACAAGAAACTCTAGAAAATGTTTAAATAATTGAATTTGTTTAAAAGTAGATTACATGAAATAAGAGATATTTTTTAATTTTAGTTGAGACAGAAAAGTTAGTGTTATTAATGCTTCACATTATATTACTTATTCTAAAAGCAATTTTAAACATAAGAAAATAAATGGTGAAAAAATTTATTTCTTACACACGGTTCCTGCTTTCGGATGTGCCTCGAAAACAATGACACTGGCAATTTCTCTTTTTACTGAATTTGACAGGTGGGATAACGCCCGTATGTGAAGCAGCTCTTCGTAAATGGTTTCCAAGTCGTCTGCCGTCCTTTCGTGGCTTCTAAAAATAAAAGAAAACCCAATGATAATATACGGTTTACTTACGAAACATATATTTTTTTGGAGAGCTTGGTTATAAATTTGTTATGACTTAGATATACACTTAAATTATAAGTCTGGAGTTTTAAGTTATTTTTGTTTATGGTACAAAAAATGCATTTGTTTTTTTTTGGTTTTTGTAGGGTAAAATTAATGGCATATGTTATCCAGTTTTTTCTGGTTTACATAAAGAAAATATAAGTAGACTACAATACTAAAACCAATTTAAGAAAAACATTGGTCTGGTAATGGTTCAGTTTTTGACAGATTATAAGATAACCTAGTTTAAAAATATACAATGAACAGCCAGGATCAAACGTTTATGTCATTTGCTTAAGTTAGTAAAAAAATATTTTTACTTCCTTATAGGTTCCATTATTTAAATTAAAATTATCATATTTAAAAGCTTAAACAATTAAAAGTGATTAAAATATTACATGGGAACTAAGTACTGTAAGTATTAATAGTAGATTACTAAGTTAGGGAAAGTTGAACTTTTTCTAATATACAGACAAGAAGCGTAATCCAAAGAGCCGGAATTACAGATGACGCCTTTTCAATGGATATTCATGGAATTGGAAAAACTACAACAGATAAAAAAAATCCGATGACACATTCTCCAGCTTGTTTTTTGAAACAACTGCAACGGTGAAAATAGATCGCGGCTTACTTGATTCGTCTTAGATGTTTTCCAATTTTAAAGATTTAAACACACCTTTGTATCTCGGTTGTTAGTAAATATAGAAAAAAAGTAGAATCAGTGGCGTGCTCGATTTTTTATTGGTTACAATTTTAAAGAAAAGTGCAAAGTTGCTTTTTTTAAACGGGACATCCTGTATGTTATTTTGTTATTCGTTTTAAAATAAATTTGCCTTATTATTAATACTGCATATTTAAAAAAAAAATGTTATTTGGGAAAAAAAAACGAAACTTTAATTAAAAAAATAATTAATAATTTGTTATAATTTGTTTATATTTGGTATTATTTTTTATTATTTTGTTGTTTTTTTTTATTTATTCTTTTTAAATATTTTTTTAGACGATTCATAGGCATCTAGGTTTTCATCTAGTCTTTTAAAACTAAATATAATTTATTTTGCTTTCAATATAACAATAAATAATATTTATATATTTCAAACTTTTCAAACCTTATTTTATGTAAATTAAAATTAAATAATAGGAAAATCTGGCAGTATGCAATTATGTTTACCTTAAATATAACACAAAATATTGCAGCGATCATTTCTTTTTATGTAAACTTGCATTCTACAATCAATATGCGTACTAGGTTATTTGAAATTAAGGAAGCATAAAAAAGGTGTAATCAGATAATGATTTAAAAGTAGTATTTATTTATTTTGCAAAAGTAATGATCCTAATGTTAAATTATATAAATATTTCGTCATGACGCCGAAATATGAAAAAAAAAAGTAAAGTTTAACATAGTCCCTGTGTATATAAGACAAAAAGCGCCTTAAAGGATTAAAACCTTGTGTTAAAAAAAAACAAATTTACTTAATTTTTAAATCAAATTTTACTATTTTTTTAACCTTCCGTTACAAATCAAAATACGATATTGCATGCTAGGGTGGCATATTCGATTTTTACGTCTTTTAAATTTATGTCAGGTTACTACTCTGTGTGTATTGGTTTCTTAAATAATACAATATTTTAAAACATAATAGGTTTTGGATAATTCAAAGTTTAAAATAGTATTACCCTAATGTTAGGTTTTGTTTTGAAATGATAAAAAAAATACTTAACTATTAAAGGTTTTTTTAAACACTATCTCTTAGAGCCCCATCGCAATATCGTGTAAGTCTGTGGCTTAAACCCAGTTGTCTTAAAAATTAGAGTTTTGTCATGAAATTTTATTGGTAATATCATGTTTTTTATAAATTTTATAACTTTATATCACCATAAAATAAAAAAAAACATAAGTAAATTAATTGGATATTTTTGAAAAACTTATGTTAACTTTTTCGTTTCTATAATATAACAGCAAATTTTTATTAATTACGTTGGGTTTGTTTTATCCCCATAGTCCTGAGATCAGACTTCTCAAAAAACCTTTTCTTTTACTTGATTTTTGTGTTTTTTATTATTACTCAAAAAAACTTATAGCTGGATAAACCTTGGCCATGACAAAAATATCTTGTTGAGTACGAAACATTTGTCCATCACAGACATGTGCTAATCAATCACTTTGAAAACAAGAATTGCACTTGTAAGGGCAAGTCCACTGGAAGGCCTACCGTGCTTACAGAACCTGTTCTTGATATACGTGCCCGAATGGAGCACATTCTTAACAAATCAGTGGAAAAGTTGTCTACTTAGACTGGTAACGATACTATTTTAAATAAAAATTGAAATTTATGTTTACAGTGCCATACATTTTTTTTAGAAATGATTGTTGGTACTTGCCATAAAACACTAACCAAAAAATTGAAAATGCATCCATATAAGGTCACAGTATTGCAAGAATTCCTTTCACCAGATTTTCGAAAGAGGGTGCAGTTTTGTCAATGGTTTAATAAGATTCTTAACAATGAATGATGTGTTGGACCGTACTTTCTTCCCTGATGAAGCGTGGTTTCATTTGTCCGGATTTTTTTGTACATTGTTTTATCTTAATTTCTTTCAGCATGTAATAATTAACCTAATTTCTTTTATTATGTAATAATTGCCGTGTAAAAACACTTAGGTAGTGTAATTAATTTATTAATAATGTAAAAATAAATCTAAGACATGTCCATTATTTTAAGTCAATGAGTTTTATTTAAATAATATGAATAAACTGTGTAAACTACGAGTAAATGTGACTAGAATTTTCCTATTAAACTTAAATTAACGAAAATCCAAAGGTATAATAAAAATTATTAACAGATCTTCACTAAACCCAACATAGTCAAGGAAACATGGCACCAAAATAGGCCTTACGAGGAATTTTTTGTGCAGTAAGATGGATTCGAATGCGGTTTCTTGCCTTCAATTTGTATGAACATATATTAGAACATATATAGAAACTTACAAATTTAATTAATGGGAAATAAATAACTGCATTTTTGCATTAGAAAAATGCATCTTAAAGTTTGCAACTATAAAACAATTATAACTAGGTAAATAATGATGAAAATGGGCTTGAATTTGTTACTCGGAGGTTTTCGAGGTCGTTGAACACGCATATGATATATTGACAAGAGCCTGCGGAGTATCTGGTGCGTGCCAAGGATGGTGTAAACGTTGTTATCTAAAGTTTTACAACAAATCCTGCTAATATCGGTCCAACTGTCGTGAAGCTCCACTAGATCACGTTTACACTATCCTTAGCGCGTACCAGGTACTCCGTCGTCCCTTGCCAATCTCATAGTCAACATGTCAGCGACCTTGAAAACTTCCGAGTAACAAATTCTCATTTCCATCATTATTTACCTAGTTATACATTTTTTGTAATTGCAAACCTTAAAATGCAATTTTTTTTCTTACGCAGAAATGCAGGTTTTCATTTTCTAATTATTAAATTTGTTCACAAAGTTTGTAGGCCTTGATACGAATCGAATGCAAAAAACCGCATTTAAATCCATCTTACTGTACAAAAAATCCCTCGTTTCCTTGACTAAAATTTTTTTACCTAAATCTAGCAAATTAAATTATTGACAAACAAGAGACTCAAAACTAAATGCATACAAAAATTATTCCAAAAAAACTGTAATAACTTCCTTCAAATTACAATTACTTGAAAAAAATGGTAAATTTTCTAACCTTAAAAAAAATGTTTTAGACATTTAAATATCGATTTTAAAACGCACGCCGCCAATGAATATTTTTAGGGATATTTTATTAAATTTTGTGCAACCTCGCAACATTTTTGACCACGTGGTTTACAAACATTAATGAAGACCCTGTACAGGGTATATTAAATTTACAGCCTATTCTTGGAACCTCACGTATATTTAGTTTTTTTAATTAATGTTAAAAAAACATATTTCAATGTCGAGGATTTTAATCGTATCTAAAACAAAAAAAACCCCTTTTAGTTTTAAAAAGTTATGTGCCAAAAGATCTGTATTAATAATATTATTTTATATATCGACAATCCAAATTTAATTATCAAGAATAAATAACCGCAAAATGCCACAAATAGGTCGCCAAATCTATCCTTATCATATTTTACTTACTGTTTCCGTAATATCATTCGTAAATAAGCGTCTGGTCCCCTGTTAATCAAAGTTCCCAAGTGTTCCAACAGTTGATCTTCTGCGGTTACTACGTCTTCTGGGGGTGGTAATGCGGTTGCACCCTCTTCATCCTGCCAGAAACGATACAGGAAGCATTTGTCTTTAAAAGGCTGTTCCTTGCTTACTGAAATAAATTAAATTCATTTTTAATTTGGGGATTATTTTACTTAAATAAATATGTTTTTTAAAAATGTCAAACTAAAGCCAAGATTGCTAATCAGTTATTTAAAATTTTAAAAGTGCTAACCAACTTATTATTCCTCATTTAAATATTCACTATTATTATTTTATGCAATATTCAACTTTACTTTTAACGTTGTGCTAAGCAAATACTTTTATATATTAAAACTTTAACAATATTTTTTTTATATATTAAACAATGTCCTACTTGGATTATTCTACCTGTAACAAATGTATATAATATCTACAATTCTACTATATAATACCTTTACTGTCCTACACATTTATATGTTTAACCTACTTATTTTTATATTTAGAATGCTTTATTTTTATATTTGTACAATTATTCTTTGGCTGTTAAAATAAATTAGGTCTGAAAGTAAACTTTTATCAAAAGTAAAAAAAAAATGCTGGATCTACTTTAAAAAATCAAGTAAAACCCTTAAAATATTAAATTTTTCGTAATTTAAACATTTTTTATATATTAAGGAATTATTTACCAAATAATAAAAAATGGGAATGCTTAAGCTTGTTTTGTTACAAAATTACTATTGTTAATTTTACGCCTGGCATTTTCCTTTGCTAAGAAGAACATGGCTTGATAAAATAATATATTTACAATAAATTTGTGTTTTTTGGGTGTTTAACCAAAGTGAATTTGTTTCCTTTTTTTGGAAATTTTTATTCGTTTAGTAAAATTGTTTTAAAAATAACCCGCAAAAAGCGGTGTATCATACTGTTTTAGATTTTATTTGTTCTTACGGAGTAAGGATAAATGCAAAAACATCTTTATTACCTACTTAATTATGTAAATAATAGGTTTATGTAAAGTAAATATAACATCCAGAAGTAAAAGATAAATAGTTTTTATTAAATCAAAAATTGATAAATTAATCTATGTTATCAAATATCTTGGATGTCATATAATTTTAGTTAAAGGTAAATAACAGCTTTAAGGTTAGTATTAGGTTTAAGGTAAATAATAGCTTAAAATAATATATTATTTTTCTACTTTAGTGTTGGTTAGTTTAGCCTACACCTTAATAATAAAGATCATTTATTAATACATGCCTTTAAATCTTAAATAAAAAATAACATTTAAGTAATAAATTTACAATAGTAAAATATATCTTAGACGGGGTGTTAGGAAAAAGGACGCCGCAATATGTAAGAGAGTGATTTCTTAAATTAAAAAAAAAGTTTTTATAAGCGTATTTAGGTCCAAAAAAAAGGTGTTTTCAAGATACAGGATGTTAGGTTTTTTCTTTAAATAACGGTTCCTAAAAAATAATTTTAAAATCTTTTGACCGATTTTTTTTTTAATTTGTTAGCGTTGTTAATAATAATAAGTCCATTGGCATGCTAACTTTTTTCTAAAACTTGTATTTAATGCAAGATACGACAAAAAACTCTAGGGACAAAAATTTTTTTACCCAATCCCAAAAATAAACTCAAATTTAGTTAAAGTATCATACATTTTTTTGTGAATAAATTTGACTCCTTTGCCAATAAACTTAAGCATAATTTTAATCCAGTAAGGGCCCTCTGGTACTACAAACAACACTACCAAATTTAACAAAAAAACGCTTAAAAGATGTTTAAAGTGTATTTCGAATACTGGTATTAAAAAAGAAAACTTTATATCTTGACAACAATACATTTCCGCACCTATATTTAAAGAACTTCTTTTTGTAAAATGACCTAAAAAATCATTTCCATAAATATTGCAACACCTTTTTTAAACATTTCGTATAAAACCGCAAGGATTTAATTTTTACTAAATGTAATGTACTAACGTTCTTACGGTAGCAATATAGTTACCGAGTCATATTCGGTGCGACACCCAGTACATTTTTATGTTTTAAATTTAACTCTTTATTCTTGACATGATTTACTTTATTATTCCGTTTGCCAAAAAAATATTATTGTTTATTTATATATTTATAACCTAAATGTAATCATGAAATGAAATATCGTATTCTCTGTGTAGTTTTCAAATAATTTTATTTATATTGTTACAATGTGTTACAAAGGAGTAAATTATATTTTTATTAAACATTTATAAAATGTTTTTATACAAGCGTTTGTTGATTTATTAGCAAGGGTATGTGTTTTTATACATTAAAAAAAGTATTTAATTCATTATATTTAAAATGGGAGAACCAGAAAAGCTTAAATAATTGGATCAACATGTTTTTTGGTATTAGCTGCTAAAGCTTTTCTTTTTTCTTAATTTCTATATTTATTATACCTATTGGTGGCAACAAGATTATTTTTACGCTGTTCATTTTAGTTGTTTGTTATTTAAAAATATTTATGTATGATATATTAAATGAGGTGGCTTAACGCTTTTTTAATACAAAACATGTAATTTTCTTTACATGTAAAGAGTAGTAACGTGCGTAAGTAGAGTTTAAAAAAAATATAATAAAAATGTTATAAAAACTTATAAATTTCTAAATTTAAAGTAAAATTTAAATGTTTGTTAAACATTTCACGTCAAACGGATCATCGGCGCCTTCAAAATTAGAATGAACCGATTGAGATAAATAAGGGCTCAAATTGTTTGTCCAGATGAAAACTTTGGAAAACCATGTGGTATTTTTTAAAATTCAAGATGGCGGCTTCAATATGGCGGTCGGAAGCTGGAGAAAAATCGAATGTCCAGTAAAAAAAGCTTGCAAAAATAAAAATTTGCAACCGATCGGGTCGAATTTTGGCTCAGATTACAGTTGATGGACTTCCCTAAAAAGCTGATATAGTATGTTGCCAAAATCCAATATAGCGAATCTAATATGGCGGTTAAACTCCAATATGGTAGCCGCATTTTTGAAACACAAACCGATTTGCATCAAATTTAGTAAACAGGGGTTTTTGGGGTTTTTGATTACGAATTTGAGGTTAAATTATTAAAATTCAAGGTGCCGGATCGAAGATGACGGATGATTTTTTGAAAATTAACCGATTTGCTCCAAATTTAGTGTACCCGAGTTTTTGGGGTTTCTGATTACGAACCCGAGGTCAAATTAGCAAAAATCAAGATGACGGATCCAATATGGCGGACCTTTTTTTTAAATTAATCTATTTGTTTAAAATTCGTGATCAGCGTTCCGGTGCAAAACGGTTGATTTTCAAAAAATTAATCCGCCATCTTCGATCCGCCACATCGAATTTTGCTAATCTGACCTTGGATTCGTAATCAGAAACCCTAAAAAGCCCCGTATATCAAATTTAATGCAAATCGGCTGATTTTAAAAAATGCTGTCACCATATTGGATTTTTAACCGCCATATTGGATTTTGACAACCTAACATGCCAGCTTTTTAGGAAAGTCCATCAACTGTCATTTGACCCAAAATTCGACCTGATTGGTTGCAAATTTTTTATTTTTACAAGCTTTTATTATTGAACATTTGATTTTTCTCCAGGTTCCGACCGCCATATTGGAGCCGCCATGTTGAGATTTTTCTCCAGGTTCCGCCCGCCATGTTGGAGCTGCCATGTTGATTTTCAAAAAATACCACATGGCTTTTAAAACTTCTTTTCCATACAAATAAATTGAGCCCTAATTTATCTTAAAAGATTTAGTCGCGCTGATGATCCGTTTGACGTGAAATGTCCCATATATATATATATATATATATATATATATATATATATATATATATATATATATATATATATATATATATATATATATATATATATATATATATATATATATATATATATTTTATTGCTAAAGGTTGTTTTACAAGAATTACAATATTTTTGACAAATTTGTCTGTATTATATGATTATATATTATTTTGGCGTTTGTTTATTTTTAGATAATATAAATAAATGCTTTTCCATTAATAAGCAGTCATGCAGGGCAATTAAATATACAAAACACAAAATACAAAACAAACATTGAGCTAGTTTTAGGGTTGCTTAAACAGAAAGAACATTTCTTTAGAAATAAAATTTCGGAATATATTTACTACTTATTAAGTTCCTATTATTAAAGCCCAAACAAACAAATTTAAAAAGAAATGTTAGTCTCTTTAAATAAATTTGTTTTAATTCTAGAGATAATGTGACAAGGTTATGAAATAGAAAACCAACCAAAAAATTTTTGTAAATCAAGTTATTTAGCAAAAGTTTAAGAAAAGGTATTTAAGAACGACTTGACATCAGCAATACCACTATTAATATTAGAGTTTAATTTTTGAAGGTGTACATAGAAGTTCTTTTTTTGTTTATCAATAGAAAACCAAATGCTTATTTACTTTAAGGATATTTTATTTTATAAAAATATTTGGTAATATACTAACTTGATTTCCTTGAAAATCAGAAATACCAATGTTGTAGTTAAGCAATGGAAAACCACGTATTTTTTGATACTATGAATTATTATTTAATTTAAGCCAAACATGAAGAAAAGATAAAATAACAGTTGGTTAACATACTAAGTTTAAAGCTTAAAGTTAAGCGAAGGCAACGCGTACAAACTTACACTCTTTACATTGGGTGTCTAAAAAGTCTGCAATATTTCAAATATCTTGTAAGCCGCTCATAATATTTTAACAAAAATCCAATTTAAAAAAGTGATTAAAAAATGTAATTGCGTTCTTAAATGTATACAGGATGAGACAAAAAATAATAATATCCTTGGTATTTAAAATAAAGTACTCTGTATATTTTAACAAATTTTATTTACGCTTCTTTAGCTTATTTTTATAGTACATTGCTTCAGTTGTTTATTTATTAAAATAATAAAACGATATTAATTTAAGGTTTATCAAATAGGCAGTTATTTATATGAAGCATTTACCGCACTACCGTGCGCCAGACCATATGTTACACGAATGGTTTTAACATTCTTTTTTACCCTATTATAATAATGTTAACTTTTCACATGGATGTATGATATTTGTTATGTAAATTTACATTACAAGCATTGTACTACTACCTGTAAAATATTTGATATTCGATTTTAAAAATTGCTAATTTTACTACAGACTGACTGACT
Source organism: Listronotus oregonensis (assembly GCA_019359885.1). Classification (NCBI taxonomy): domain Eukaryota; kingdom Metazoa; phylum Arthropoda; class Insecta; order Coleoptera; family Curculionidae; genus Listronotus; species Listronotus oregonensis. The sequence goes on from JAHBCN010013679.1 coordinate 22,386, forward strand.
CATTGACTTATCAAAATAATGGGGCACCCCTGAGGGAGAAAATTTTTAAAAATTTTGGGATGTCAGTTAATTTAAAGACATAAGTGAAAAAAATTAAATTGAATTTTTTATTCAGAACGCCTAACAACAAAAATGTTACATTTTACCCGAAGACTTCAAACCAGGCGCGATATAAGACTTAAAAAAAAGCAATTTAATTACTTGATATTCAGTCTAAAGGTTAGGTTCAACCTTAAGAGCAAGGTATAGTGGGGAAAAAAACATAAGATCCCTCTTTTCTTTTTTTCCCTTTATTGTTTTTAAAAAAAAAAGAAGAGACTCACCAAAAAGACTTCTTTAAAATAAAAGCCAAGTTTCTATCCAAAAATCTTGGCCGTAAAGTACTGAGATCTAAAATTGGACGGATTTTTTAGATTTTATTTCACTCTTTTGACTAAACAGAACTGTCTATTTTAAAAAAAGTTTATAATAATAAAAAAAGAACAATTAATAATACAGCTGACCAGAAAAAGTTGTTTAAGTAAAAAAAAAAGTAGAGTAAAAAAATTGTGGGCTAATTGTTATCTCAGCACTTCAACGAGGCCAATAATTCGGATAAAAGGCCCCCCATTTACCATACATGTTTTTGGTAGGACAAAACTATATTTAAATATGTCATATGTCACATTTTTTGTACTTTTTTAATGGTTTAACAAATATCCTGTATTTTTTTTTTTAAATTTTTAAAAAAATTTTTGCAGAATGCAGAACTTGTCGGGGCCCTAAAAAAAATCAGTAATATATTAAACGGTTAATTTGGTAAAATGATACATGAACAATGACATTAAATGAACGATTAACAACACGAAAAAGAACAAGGAAGAAATAATAAATAACGGTACTTCATCGGATGGTTAAATTGCCTGCCATTATTGCTAACTATCCATGCATCTTCCTTGTGCTCGTAAACATTATTAGAAGTATTCCAGCGATCTTTGAAATTAAAGGAAATTTTCCCTAATACACACGCTGGCTCTTCACTTTTTTTTAAAATAAGAAAAACCACTACAACTAACCAATTTAGGGTATTATAAAGGAATGGTATTGCAAAAAATATCTTCCACCTTTACTTGGGGCTTAAAAATCGCCACGATCCTTGAGTAATCTGAGAAATCTTTGGGATTGATGTTGGGTGCTCGGTCTTATTTCCAAGGTTTTTGGAAATACCCAAAAACAGACAAGGAGCAATCGGGGGAAATTTTTTAATAAATAAAGGGGAATAATTTTACCGCAGCGAAATCTGATAAAAAATCAATATTATATTTGGTATTTCGGGGTGTGAAAAAAAAAAATATTCCCATACTAAGAAAAAAAGTAGTGTGTAAAAGTATGATGGTTACGATTTTAATGGGCTATAGTAATAAAACAAGTCAAAAAACCAAAAAACATGGGAAAAATTAATTTTAAAATATGGCTTTTTAAAATTTAAAACATTTGGCAACACCGCGGCCGATTCATCGCAGCGAGTGAAATGTCGAACGTTTGTTGCGAAATTTTACATTTTTTAAAAAATGTTTATTTACGTACAAATAAAAAAAATCTTGCAATTTAGTTTAATATTTAATTTAAAATAAAATTTAAGTAAAAAACAATCAAAAATTGTTTGGTTTTTTTTTGTAATGAAAAAAATTTTTTT
>JAHBCN010013680.1:0-22500 GCA_019359885.1 Listronotus oregonensis
AAGCCACTTTATCATGAATTCCATTCCACAACCAGCTGAATGGCCATGTGTTACTCTCCAACCCCAATAATTGGATACCCACTTACAGCTTTCCCAAGGCCTGTCATATGAAGTTTTTGCTCACGGATTTTGAACAAGTTTTAAGCGAATTTCTCCCCAGAGTAAGGTAACGGAATACTATCCAATATCCTTCAACCCCCCCCCCACCCCGCAATCAAAATACAATCCCCCCATATGTGCATATGAACTCATCTGTACACAGATCACATATACTTTGCTATCCAAATCACTATCAAAAATTTCCGCAGAGCAATTGACCAAACTATCAGTCAAAATCATGCCCAACGATCTTTGAGGGTAATTTTACGAGAATTGGGGGTTTTGGGGTTTTTGTGTCGGTGGAAGTTTTGATCAATGTTGAGAACTATCACTATAAAGTTTGAAACAATTGGCGGAAATCCATTTTCATAATAAAAATCACCAGTGTCTTTGGAGGGTGATTTTGGGGGTGTTTTTCGGTTTGTGTCCGTGAAACTTTCGAAGATGTTGAGAACTACCACTATGCAAAGTATTAAACAATTGGCCAAACCCCATTTCCCATAAAAAATCCCAGTGACCTTTGAGGGTGATTTTGAGAGGATTGGGGATTTTCGGGCAGTGCCCCGTAGAGACTTTTGATCAGCGTGTTGAGAACTATCACTGTACAAAGTTTGAAAACAATTGGCCTAAACCCATTTTCCATAAGAAAAATCCCGTGACCTTTGAGGGTGATTTTGGGGGGTTGAAGGGTTTTTCGGGTTTTATGCCCATGAAGACTTTTAATCAAAGTGTTGAGAACTATCAATATGCAAAAGTTTAAAAAAAATTGACCTAAAACCATATTAAGATAAGAAAATTCCGGGGTATTTTATTACACAAAATAAACTTGCAAAATTTTAAATTTTTGTATTTTTTTTTTAATTTTATAAAATACCCAGTTTATAAATGATAAGTTTCATAATGCTGTTTTAACATCCATCATTTTAACAAATGTCATCATTATTTCCTATAATAATTACGACATTAAAAAGAAATTTACGGGAAGTGACGTGTTTGTCAAAACACATTTTATTTTATGATTTGGGCCTTATCCTAATTATAAGACTTGTTTGTTTAGTATATGATACAGTCAGTTCCTGGTGAGCTAAGTATGGACCACTCCGCTATTCTAACTCTGGCGTCAGCATCAAATAGGGCATATGTTTCTGTTTCTTATTTAAGGCGAGAGCTAAACTGGGAAAACGAAAGAAGCCAGACTGCCCTAGATCACCTTGTGAGTATTATTTTTATAATTACATAAGAGTAGTTGACTAAATAATAATAAATCATAGTAATTTATAGGATCATTCAATGGGGACAAATCAAGGTCATGTCTTTTCTTCATATTTAAAAAAAAAAAATGTGACAGCCATCTTGATCTTTATTTCTTTAGAATATTCTGAAGAACACTAAAGAAAATGATTTGACTGAAACAAAAGTGATTTGTCACAAAATTAACATTTTTTTAATGAGACACCTTATTTGTTGGCTTGTTTTGGAAAGCGCCTCAATTTTATCAATTGTTAAAAAGGGTGTTGAATTTACATTTAGTAACAAAGGAATTGATTTACCCTATATGATTTTTGCTATTTAAATTATAAAATGGAAAAAAGTAACATTAAATGAACGAACTGCCTTGTACATTATTTTTAGGTGTATTCTTTATTTATATTTTTTAATTTTATGGAAAAGAAATCCTTTCTACTACTTGAAAATGGTTAAAGTTGAGTGTAAATCTTGTTAGACAGTTGCGTTCTACTTATAGTATTTTTATAGTTTTGATAGCTTTACTATTTTATTCAGGAATAAATTAAAACACTGAAAATTGTGCCTTAAATATGGTGAATTGGTCTTTCTAAATTTAACATTTTTTAAAAATTTGTTTTGGTCTTTAAATTAATAAATTACATTATTGCTTGCCCTATGTTATTTATAGCTTTTACTTTTAATTTATTCTTATGGAATCCTTGTTTTATCCTTGAGTTATCAGAAATGCATTATTTTTTAGGTTAATCAAGGACTGGCCTGGATAGATCTACAGGATCCTCATGAAAAACAGTATTATTTTCCTAGTCTTTTTAACGATTGTATCAACTCATCTAGTTCTTAAATGCCTTTAATAGAGTAATGTATAAATATTTTAACTTATATCATCAATATGTACTGCTTTTATAATAGGTGTTTGTCAATTATTTTATCATGTTGTGCTTTTTGTTATTCACATTTTAATAAATTATTTATTTTATGATTTTTTTTTCTAATAGGATAATAAGCTGTGATCAATTAAAAAAAATGTTAATTGTCGTATTTTGGCGAGTGTAATGTGGATTTTTTCCAAAAATATTCTGTTAATAATACCAAACTTAAGTTTAAATTACGCGGTTGAACTGGAAAAGAATGAACCACGAAAAATGTTTACAAATAACCGGTAGTGAGCTGCAAGCCTAAGTTTAATTTGCAGATTCATGGTTTAACCTTTACTTGACACACTTTGGGGGTCAAAACAGAGTTTTGTCATTGTTTAAACAATGAGGAAACATAGTTTTGTCATAGGCCTTTTAAGGGTTTGCTCAGCGCAAGCGCGTCCGTCTTGTAAAAAATGCAATATTAAAGTTTCGGCCACATTTTATAAATAGGGCTGGGCAACAAGCATTATCACCTCTAATATCAGTGCCATTAAAAGAAAAATTATTCGATGGTGCTTCGTTAGTGCATAACACCATAAAAGCCAAACAATTGTGTTCAGTTACGACGATTGTTGAAGTGTCATGGTCGTCCTCAAAGAGGAAATAAAGCCAAATTAGTTGAGAGGTTAGGATAATAATAATTTAGATTTCAAGTAGAACTGTATTCTACTTGTCATGGTAGTAAGTAAAAGTAATAACAAAAAGAAAAAATAATTCCTATTTCTATGTCTTTAGCAAGGTTCTAGTGACTTTTACTTACGACCAGGGTTGTAAAAAATCATTATTTAAAAAAAAATCAAAAATCGCGATTTTTAAAAAAAAATCATGATTTTTTTGATTTTTTTTTTTTGTAAATAGCACAATCGAAGTTTGTAACGTGTCCTTATTCTTAAACATTCTCCTATCTCTAATATTTTTTGTTTTTTTAAACTCTTATAGTAAATATTTACCGCGAGAAAGCACTTTTTGAAAATTCCTGTCAGAACACGCAGTTCCTAGTTAAGATCTGTGTTGGTTTCTGGTGCACTTTATGTGTCACGGAATTTCACAGTTTTTGAAAATGCTTTGGAATTAATACGTTTTTTTAACACTAAACACTATTTGCAACAAAAAATTCTTGGATGAACAATATTTTCTGAAAAAAAATACAATTTTTTTATTTTTTAACTATTAAGGTATGTAACTATGACAAAACAACACCTTTTATTTCTCAAAAAGTGGCTCATTCAACAATTTTTTAATTTTTGCTTTAAATTAAATCGATTCTATTTGACAGGCTCTATCAAACCAAACTAGAAAAATTTAAAATTCGTGACACATAAAGCGCACCAGACCCAATGTGTTTTCTTAGATACTTTACATACATCTATCATCTATGGACAATTGAAGCCTCATATTGTTTTTTTTTAATTGCAGGTACAACGTACTTCAAGCATAAATACGTCACAAATTCAAACTGAACAAAACTTTCAGCAAGCAAGTACGTCCACTCATTTTCCCCTTCAATCCCAGTAAACAAAAAAAAAAGAAAAGAATGTAATACTGACAATGACTGACACAACTTCTTCTGAATCTCTGATGTCTTTTTGTTGTACGTACTAGTAAGCCTGCCAAAAATGAAATTGATAAGCAGATTGCAGAGCCCTCTATGCAACTAATAGCAGTTTCATCTGTCTGGAGCAATCCGAAGTTAAGAAAGCTATAGCACTACTGCGACCTGGATATGTACCGCCCAGTCGAAACGATGTGTCAGGCAGACTGCTTGATCAAATATATACCGAAGAAAGAAGCAAATGCTTTAAGGGGTTGTCTAGAAGTAACGTTTGTCTTTCACTCGATGGATGTGATAATGAACCCATAGTATGTGCAACAGTTACTGCAGAAAATGGCTCCTCCTTTCTATTCGACACTGTAGATACAACTGGGTATCCACATACATCCGACTACCTAACAGAAATTGCAGCAACCCTAATAAACAAACTAAAAACCGAGTATGATTGTACAGTGAGTAGTTTCGTGACAGATAATGCAGCTAACATGTCTGCAATGCGAAATGAAATAAAGGCATCTGATAAATTCAATGTAATAGCATATGGCTGTGCTACACATATACTAAATTTATTATCTAAAGATTTGGAAATCGTTGATATAAAAGAGCATGTAGTCCAAATCGTAAAGTACTTTAGGAACAATCATTTTGCATCTGCAACATATGCCAAAGAAGGAGGCAAAAAACTAGTGATGTTCGATGGAACTCGCTTGCAGACTGCTTGCAAGTATTTACCGAATCATGGCCCATACTTTTTAGATCAGAAGAAAAGATTGACAGTATTATCAGGGAAAAATTTCAAACATTCATTTAAAGAGAAGTGCTGAAGATTACCTCAAAATTCTTAAGCCAATTTCCATTGCCATAGATAGGTTGCAAAAGACCGACGCCACTATTTCAGATGTTGTAGAGCAATTTAAAATATTAGAAGATTACTTTGAAGAAACTAATCTGACATTACATCAACTGCAAAAATTTAAAAATCGATATAATATGTGTATAACCCCGTATCATTTGCTGGCATTTCTTTCTGACCGCGGAAACACAAAGTTTGACATATACTGAAAAAAATATTGCATTACAAACTGCAAAAGAACTGTATCCAGATAGTGGTTTATTACCACTAATCATCAAGTTTCTTGCCAAATCAGAGCCTTTTAACGATATTATGTCCTGAAAAGCGTAAAACCTATTGACTGGCGGAAATCACAACGAAACGCAGATATTATTGAAAAAGAACTTTCCATAATTACACAACTGCTCTGTGCAGCTGCTTCGTCTGCATCAGTAGAGAGGATATTCTCAACATTTGGTTTAGTGCACTCTAAACTACGCAGTCGATTAGGTACTGAAAAAGCTGCCAAACTAGAGTTTCTTTACAAATATTACAATTAAATTTGTTTTTTGTTTTAAATATTTTCTGCAATAATACTTCTATCTATGTGTTCTTGTAATAAATTAATTTACTATACTAACGTAATTTATTTTTGTTTCGATTTTTCTTCATAATCCAAATTATTTTTTTTATAATTTTTATTTTTGATTTTAATCATGATTTAAATTTAAAAAAAAAAAGTGATTTAAATCGTGATTTAAATCAATTAATTTAAATCCTTGCAACCCTGCCTACGACAAAATGTATTATTTGAGGCTATGGCGCGTGCTATTATATTTATAATTATTTAAATATATTATCTAATCACTAGTTTTCTTTTTTACAAAACGGATGGGGTCTGGATATTCGGTTATTGGACCACATTCTCCTTCAAAATAAAGTGAACAAATATATGTGTCTTTATTAACATTATCAATTCCTTGGAATCGACCATCACCTCGTCCACACCGCTTCACCCACAAATCGCATTTAGCACATTTGGGAAAAATTTTTAATTGCTTTTGCTTAGTTATTTAAATGAATGTTTATTGCAAGTTTGAAGCAATTTGGTATTTAAATAAATAAAATAACTCCTTTTTTTTCAAAAATATTTGTTTTGAAGCGAGCTTTCCATATTTCTTGGTTTAAAATTCTTTACTTACGCAGGGGGCGCTCCGGCTCCAATTGTTTGTTAACAAAAAGTACCTTATTTTCAAGGCTCAAAACGAAGGACTTAATATTATTTTTTTATTTCTTTGATCTAAATTAGTAAAATATAAGTCTTGAAAAAGCAAAAGACAGTTACTAGATTAGGGCTCTAAAATCAGTAAAACACAATTATCTTAGCAAAAATTATCCGATCATGCTTTAGAAACCCTCATTTAATTAAGAATTAAAAAACCTATGTTTTGCAATGACAGAAATGGATAAAAAAATATTTTTGCAATAATTATCAACATCTCAAAAAATGGATATTTTTAACGGTTTTTTTGCATTTTTTCATAAACAAATGGACCAAATCAATTTTAGCCGGGCTCAAATTATAGGTTTTCTTAATACCTGAAAAAAATTTTTGAACGTATTCCTCTTAAATTAACAATGGCGCTTGCAGAGGCGCACACTTTTTTCGAGTCTAAAACTATATAGTCATATTCAGGTAATCACCCTCTACAACTTCACACCTTTCAACCTTTTACAAATTAAAGTCATGAAAATTACCTACAGACTGGGCTACAAATTTTGTAATTTGTAATTAAGATCCCCTTTAAGAAAATATATAATTATTTCCACTCGGCATATGCTTGCTGACTTGTTTGTTGCCATAATACCAAACAAAAAAGTTACATAGAGAAAAATAATACAAAGATATTTATTTTGGGAAAAAATATAAAAATTTTACAAGTAAATTTACACTGTACTACCTATATTTTAGAGATATGCACAATTAATATTACTGTTAAAGCTTTTTCCCAAAAAAAAAAATTAATATATGTCAGCTAACAGCACTACTACCTATCGCAAAAAAGTATTATCTTATTTACATCTTTTGAAATTAAATCTAGAAATATTTTTGTACTGGTTTACTTTTTCCTCCCCCTTTTCCCAAAGTTTTTCTTTTAAATTTTTTGTTTTTTCTCTCTTTAATACTTGTACTTCCTTTTTTAAATTGTGAAAATTTTTTTTCCAAATTTTCTGTAATAACTTTTGTTTCCCCCTCCATTTAGGGTTATTTCTTTTTTTCTTTTCCAATTGAGAATGCAATTCCTTGATATTGTCATTGTATTTTTTTGTTAAGTCTTCTATTTTTTCGTCGTATGTATTTTTAAGACCTCTAAAATATACAAGTAAAAACTTTAGATAAAATAATGCCCAAATCGTCAATTTTATTATGTTTAGAAGCTGGCATTTAACTTTTATTTATTTGAAATCCTTATGTTTAGTTACATTTTTTAATTTTACGTAAAATTCTAAAATAATTTCATATGCGTATCCCAACTTAGTTATGACAATAGCCAAAGCCATAGAATACTGCCTTAATAGAAGATACAGGGAAAAAATAACCATATGTACTGATAGTAAGGCAGCGATCGGGGTGCTAACAAATACAGTGCACAGATCAGAGCTTACAAATAGATGTCGGGAAGCAATTAATAAACTAACAAAACGCCAGTCCCCCTGCAATGGGTCCCTGGAACAAAGGGATCCGGGGAAGGGAAATGGCTGACAAACCCGCCAATTTGGGAGCTGAGGACAATGGACCTGAATATACCGTGGGAATCTCTTATAACACGGATATGACAGAGATAGCAAAATGGATAGAGAAACGGTTCGATGAGAACTGGAAAAAGAGAAAAGTGAGACAATCAAAGGCTATTATTGGGGAAGACCTATAGAGGGACCTACCAATGAGCATAAAGGACTTCAATAAGGTGCAAATGAGAAACCTGACAGGCATACTGACAGGTCATTGTAGAAACAAACACTATCTCAACAACATAGGAAAAAGTGAGAAAAGTACATGTAGATGGTGTGGAGAGGAAAGAGAGGACGCCATACATATACTTGGAGATTACCCAGCACTAGGGCACATCAGGGGAAATGTCTAGGAACGGCATAGCTGGACCTAAATGACATAAGATTCCTACCACTAACAGGGTCTCGCATCACTAGTGAGGAAATTGGGGCTCTAGTAAGCAAAATGACAGCGCAATATCAGTGTAAAAGGAATGCATACATAAAGGGGGCACAGGGTGACGGAACCTGTTATGTAAGGGTTGGTGTAGAGCATAATGGGCTTAGGCCTCAGTGTAAAGGGGCCCCCGCGAAGGAACTCACCATGCTGAATAGATAGATAGATAGATCCCAAATTAAAGTTATTTCTTTTTTTAGAAATATTTGAATATCAAATTTGTAAATTTTTATCGGCAATTAAGTTTTTGAAATCGCCAGTTAAACCTCTCCACACGGCACATTTTTAACAATGGGTTAAAAATTATTTGATACTTGGTACAAAATGAGCAGAAATCGTTTTATACGATTTGCACGGGGATTTTTTGCATTGGTACATAAGTAGTTAGATATTTTTAAAAGAATCTGATATTGTCATGGTTTAAAAGCCCACCAAATTTATTATGGTGCATATTGGTTAGATTTTTATATGCAGATTATTAAAGAAAATATGGAATGTAACTGTTCTTAAAATTCTTGAACTTACGTTTCATAATTTTTTTTTCTGTTCTCTTAATTTTGTTTCGGTTTGGAAATTTGCTCGTTTAGTATAGACAACTTTGAGGTCACACTATTAATTTGTTCATGGCTTTCATTTAGTTCTGTTTCCAGCCTGGTTATTTTCGTTTTTAATGTCGCTACTTCTATTTCTTTGGCTTTTAAGTTTCTTTCGTAAAGATCGGCCATTTGATCCAAGTCGATTTTTATTGCTTCTTTTTCAGAAATTAGTTGAATGTTGTGTTTTTCGGAATGTAGCTGTAAAATGGTTTTATATAAATATAGATTAAAAGTGGTACAGGGTAATTTGATTATTTTTTTTCTTATCTGGAAAAATAACTGTTTTAGGGGAAAAAACCTAAAAAGAAAAATTGTTTGGTCTTAAATATGTGTTTATTGTATCATAGGTACTATTTAATTTTTGTTTTATTCCAATACTTATCGAATTCAGTAATTTTTCACTCTAGTGATCACAATTTATTATTTCAAATTTTTACTTTATATGACGATGCTTATAAAGGAGGAACGTCTGTTACGATTTCTATAAATATATTACATAACATTTTTGACCTTGAAGTCATTTTTTACCAATCTTCTGATAAAAAAGGAGGTTTCTTAGCGAAAAAATTAACAACACAAATGGAAATGTTTTTTTTTCATAGTGCATTTTCTTTATTCTCATTTTGATTATTTTTTTCTGACAATTTAGGCGCAAAACCAGACGAAAACGCAGAAAGATTTCACATAAAGAAGCGGTATAGTAGAAAATGGACCCCAAGCGTGTTAGGGGATAATAATGTTGGACCCTCAAACGTTAACCGATACATTTTAAAACAAGCCAGAAAATGTTTGAAAACTCACTAGATTGCTTATAATATGGGTTTCTCATATTTTATATTCTTTAACCCTTTACTTAAAACTTATAGATGACAGGTATAAGCCGCATATTTGAATTTAACATTGCAATGTATATAAAAACCACAAAAAAAATATCAGGAAGCGATTAAAAAAATCAAAATGCCAAGCAGTAAAATCTATAAGTTCTACGATAAAACATTCTCTATACCGGAGAGATATGAAATAATTTAAAATGAGTGTTGATTAAAACTTTACAGATGGTGCAATTTGAATGAATTGAAAATAAACCTAAACAAAACTAAATATATGATTTTGGGTAGGGAAGCCTATTACAGACATTTTTGCAGTCTAAAGGTGGGTCACGACTCCATTTAAAGAATAGATAAGTTTAAATATTTAGGTGTTTTAATTGATAGAAATTTAAAGTTTTAAATAATGTGATTGGTATTATGGACTTTAGGGGGAATTATTTGATGCGCTGCTCTGCATATCTGACAAGGTGGACACAAAGGATTATATTTAACACAATCATACTTCCACATTTTGACTATAGCTTTACCATCCTATTTCTATTAAATCAAAAGATTTCTCGCCCTCAAAAATTGCAAAATATTTGAAAATTATTATCAGAAAGCCAAGATTAATTCAGACCAGGGATCTATTGAGAGAAATGCAGTGGTTACCAATAAAGGAATTACTATTGTATAATACTTTGATTTTTGTACACAAAATAAAGCTAGGACAAGCTCCCCAGTATCTTATCGACAAAGTTTATTACAATTTTAATGATCATGGGTATAACACTCGTTCTAGAAATAGCATTTATACACCTAATGTCTATCAGTTCCGCTTACAAAACTTACTTTTCTTTAGGGGTCTGGATTGTTATAACGGTCTTTCAGAGAGCTTAAAAACTATTCAATCTGTAAAACCGTTTAAAGGACTCTTAAAGGGGCATTTAATGGATTCGCTGAAATTTGCCTAATTGGTAAAGTTTTACACGTGCCTGTTTGTGTTTGTATATTTTAAATAATATGTTTGTTTTTTGATTTATGATGTTTAATTTGATATAAATGTATAAATGCTTTTACCAATCTGGTTTAGCATATTAGTACTAAAGTTGTGATTTATTATTCTGTGATTGTATTTTTTTATGCTACCTTAATTCATTTTTTTCAATAACTTTTAATCGGTATAGTACTTATAGTTATGTATTTTTATTTTATTTATATATTGATTGTTATAAAACAATATTAATTTGTAAATAGGGTTCCTGACAGTTAATTTCTTTTATTTTTGTAATTTATAAATTAATTGAATTGTGTCATACTAAAGATAATATTAGTTTTAACTATAGACCCACAAAACAATGCAAAATTTTTGGTAATAGGTTTGGACGCCCGCGTCTCAAGCGGGCGTCCATCGAGAGTAAATAGGTACACACGCTGCTGTATAAAGGAACAATGTTGACAAAGCTATAACAATGGTCACAGTAATAAGGATTTATTCTGTGGAAAATAGGCCAAATTTGTAATAATAATAATTAAACATTTTTTTTGCTGTATAATACTAATATACCAATAATATTTTAATTATGTAAATTTTTACTTGATAGAATTAAAATTTGATTAAAGAATATATTTATAGTTGATGAGATACACGATGTTATATATGATTTAAAATTTTCTAAATTATTTGTTTTTATTTTATGACATCCATACATAATAAGAAATGCTGGAATGATACAACAAAAATTAATATTAATTTATTGTTGAGAAATCGAACAATCCAATGAATTCTTCTCTACAATTTAAAAATACATTATTGACTAGTTTTCTACAGTTAAATCCCTTTTATTTTTATTTGATTCTAGCATATCGTGTTGTTGTTTCTGCGTTGTGTTTTCTTTGCAGTGGTAATAATAAGACCATTAAATTTGTATAATTGTTGACGTTTTTAGGTGTGATTATTAAAATGTCTAGAAATATTTGTCAATGTATAATTTCTTCTTACTTACATCCACTGAACCGGCCTTTAACAATGTGTTCATTCTATTTATAATATTTTTTTTTGTCAAATTTGGCAGCTTCATGTTTAATTTAAACGGACTGGCATACCTATATACAGTAAAGCGCACCGTACTGCGGACATAGGAGGCTCCTGGACGATTTTGGATGTGCCCAATTATAAAATACCAATAATAATTTTGTAGCTTGCATTTCAATTTCCGTCTCGTTTCCGCACGTGGCTCATTTTTTTGTTGAGACTGGTGGGGAGTGCGGTGAAAAATTCGGAAGAATTATCTGCCCAGTTTAGTTGTGTAGGTACTACGTTTTTATTTTCAGTAAGAGAATGCAGTGTTTACAAGCAAGTAGCAGGAGCTAGCTAGCGTCAACCGACTTCGATCGGATTTCTTATCAGCCATAAATTTAAAATTAGTTGCTTACGAGACCGCCACGTTTGCTACAGTCTTAAGAACCAAACAGTTTTTCCTAATAAAATAAAATAATTTTCTCAAATAAATAATGGAACGTAGAAGTTATTTTTAAAAAAATAAATTAATGTGCATTCATAGAATAAAAAAAGAAAAACTCTTTTAAGTTATCGAAGATGCTCAAATAAACCACCTTCTTGAGCCAAACAATAACCAAGATTGTCATAAAAACGCCTTCTGACATTTGCTAGAATGTTAACGGTAATAATCCTAAAAGAATTCTCAATTTGTAATTGCAATTCTTGTGGATTATTAGCCCTATTCTCCTGGAAACCATAAATTTGTGATTTTACGTGATCCCAGAGAATAAAATCGTTGGGTGAAACCATGAAGTGGAAATATCGATTCATCAGTAAAAACAATGTTTCTTATGAAATTTTTATTGTTATTTTCCGTTTCCATTACTAAAATGATCATCAGGGAAAATTTCATGGGTTTTTCTTACTTTGTAGGATCAGTATCCATTTTTTTCAGCACTTTTCCCACTAATCTTCTGCTCAAATCAACCTGTTCTGCAATGGAAATTGTAGGATTTTCAATAACACTTGCCACTAGCATAATTTCCTTCATTTCCCTTTCGTTGTTTTCTTCTGGGGCACTATCATGTTTATGTTTTCTCGGAGTTAAACAACCAAATGTCAGAAAGTTTTTAATGACTCGGTGAATAGTGGAAATCGTGGGGGTCGGCCTGGTTGAAAATAAATTAATAAATAATTCCCCAATTCCCCTAACCGGGTTTTTGACGTTGATACCATTCAATAATTTTAATTTTCTCTTCCAGTTCGTAAACATCCATTATCAATAATTATTATTTTATTAAAAAAAAACTTTTTGGTCGCAAATAATTAACACAGTACAACTATAGCGTCGAGCGTTCGATAGTAAAGAATTATTTCAGAAATAAACGTATTGAATTGATCGCTTGGCCGGCCGACGCGCGTTCAATAAATTGTTTGCTGGAAGATTATTGATCGATAGGCAATGCGTGCGGCGTTTTTAGGTACATCCAAAATCGTCCAGGATCGTCCTATGTTCGCAGTGCTCGGCGCCTTACTGTATATCACAGGTAAAAATTTACATAATAAAATTTGTATTTTTATAAGGCAAAAAAAAAATTACTTATCATTATTACAAAGAATTTTGCCCATTTTCTTCATAAATAATTTCTTATTACTGTTACCATTGCTACAGCATGTAGCAGTGGCAACAGTGTTTGTTTTTATAGCAGCGTGTGTACGTATTTTCTCCCGATGGACGCCCGCTCGAGTAAGCGAGCGTCCAAACCTATTACCAAAATTTTAGCATTGTTTTGTGGGTCTATTGAGTAAACTAATTGTCTTTGATCATACTTAATGTAAATTAGGCAAGGTGCTAAATGAAGATTTATATATAAAAACAATTATTTTTTTTATTGACGAACTGGATTTTTGTAGTTGTTGCTACGAAACACTAAAGTAATGCGTGTGGTTAGACAAGCACCTGACTATACATATTTTACCGAAACTTACCAATTTTTGAAAAGTGGATTCTAAATTTTTTTCTAAAACTAGTAGTTTATTGATGTCATTTCCGTCCACGTTACCATGTCCCTTCTGAATTCGTTCAATTTCATTTTCAAGTAAAGCACATTTCTTTTTATACAGCTCAAGGTCGGATGTCCTATTCTGATTTTCGTTCTGTGCTTTATTAAACTCTTCAATTAATAATTTTTGTTGTTGGTCGTGTTCGTTCTTAATTAGACTTGTTTCCCTTTTTATTTTTTCTTCGGATTCCTTCACTATTTCTGTCATAGTTTGAACTAACTTTTCATTTTCTTCTGAAATTTGTATAGTTTTTATTAATATAGGATAGCAAAAGTTTTAAATTTATTTTTAAACCTACTTAAAATCTAGGGAAAATAATCAAGGGCACACAGGATAACTTAAAAATTTGCACGTATACAGCGTCTTTTAAAAACTCTGCGTCATATGCGAAATTAAATTTTCTTTATAAATTTAAATAAAATTTAAGATAGCACTAGTTTATGCCAGAATATATGGCAATGTACGTTATATATTGGGCAGAGTTGCCACCAACCTGGAAACCTGGAAAACCTGGATTTGTCAGGGAATTCAGGACTTCCAAATATGTCATGGAAATATCTTACAATTCTACAAAAATAACATGGAAAATCGTTAACGGCACTGGAAATTAGAGATGCCCATTCAAAAGTTTAACATTCTATTTTAACAATGCCAAAAAAGTTATTGAAAAACCTACATTTTTTTTGTGTCATGGAAAAAACTTTAATTTTAATTCAGGAAAAACCTAAATTTGTCAGGGAGTTTGAAATGCAAGAGTTGATGGCAGCACTGTTCTGACAAAAAGCTCTCGGAATTTGTTAAATTTTTACAATAATATTACAACAATTTTAATTTTAAATATTATTTATTTTTCACTTATTTCTTTTTTTATGTTGGGACAGTCCACGAAGGCTGATGCCTAAGTGCTAACGTACCCTGGGTGTCTTAAGTTTGGTGAGAGGGAGTTTGTTCACACGGGACTTAAATATTTGGGGATTAGGAGGAAAAGGAAAAACTTCTGCGGGCAGCAGGTTTCGTAGTCTTGACACTCTAGGGATAAAGGAACGAAAAAAGCGGGAAATTCGGGGCCTCTCTAACTGAACTGTTAAAGGATGCTCCTAACAGAGCAGCACTACGTGTTGCTCTGTTAGGAGCTGCCAGACAAGGAATTATACTAGCCAACTCCTCTAAGCAGAAGCCGCGAAAATTCCTATAGAAGAGCGACAGATTCCCTACAGCTCGACGGTGGGCAAGAAGAGAAGGCCTTTCTGTGAGCGTGGGATCATTAATAAGACTAACAGCTCTTCTTTGAATGGAGTCCAGAATGCTAGTGTTGTAGGGGACGCCATTCCCCAGACATGAGAACAATATTCTAAAGAGGGTATGAACTGGGATACATACAGAGTATACAGATTGGAAGAAGAAAAATACTTTCTGGCTCGAAAGAGGAATCCAAGCTTTTTTGAAGCTGCCGAGGCTATGGATGTAATATGTTTGTGCCAGTTGAGGTTATTCTCAAAAGTAACGCCGACAAGATTAAACGACTCTTTGTTCTGCAGAACTTGGCCGCTCATATGTTACGGATGAGCATTGGCAGACTTTTCTCGCTACAGCGAACATGTCTGTGTTTTTAAGGCATTAAACTGAACAAGATTTTTGGCGCCCCAATCCAAGATAAGTTTGAGGTCTTGTGAAAGACATATCTGCATTGACCTGCGCTGGTTTTCCAAATCAAAATTACATGATGGCTTAAGAAATTAAATACTAGAGTGGAGGGTACTATCGTCAGCCTAACTATGAATGGGATTGATTGTGGAAGAGAGAAGATCGTTAATGTCTAGAAGAAACAGCGTGGGTGCCAGCACTGAGCCCTGGGGCAACCCAGCATTAATTTGGTTGAATGACCATCTACAGTAACTGATATACGTCGATTAGAAAGGAAACTGGAGAGCCAAGAGCAAAGCTTAGGTGGAAGACCGTAAGAAGGAAGTTTGTTAAGGAGCCCATCATGCCAGATTATTTTCATTTAGATTTATTATATTTTGAAAACGGTGGTAGACTTGCTCCCGGAACGTAACTTAGTATTTTCTATTATTTGTTTTTTTTAGGATTTTTTTTAAATTTTGTTTTTTACGAACTTTCGGTTTATAGGAATCAATAGTTCTGAGTAAACATTGTTTCTATTTTCCGGGACCAGAAATAAAGCGGTCCCACTTTGGAAAGTATGAAGACGAAACAGATGAAGACATTTAAGCAACAGAATAAGAAACAGCATGCTTTCTTATGCTTACTTAAAATATAATTATGTTTTATAATGTCAGTGTAAATAGTTTATGACCAAGCTTGATGGGATCTGACATTGAAATTGAAGTACAGGTTCTTAATTAAAGGCTATCCTCACCCATCTGCCAACCGGATAAAAACTTTTTTTTATCAAATATAATATGTAAATAATAGAATCGCCAATGGGTTGCCTAAAAAATTATGGTCCAGGCTAGAAATAATAAAAAAAAAAGATAATACTCCCGTCTAATGTTAAAGGCTGATTTCCTCACAGCGCGGCGCAGCGCAGCAAAATGCTGCCTATATTTGTTTTCATGTAATTAAATGAGTCCGTTCCCACCTAAGCAGAGCGTCGCTGCGTCGCAGCACAACGCCTCGCAGCAAATTTTAATTCGTCTTGAGCTTGCCACGCGTCATTGCTGCAGACAGTGCTGCGTCGCTTGTTGACGGACAAGTGGAAATCACGAGTCGCCAAAGCGTACGAAGCAAGCAGCGACTTGAATATCTTATTTATGCTATTTTTTGCTTATTTGTTTGTGGAAGAAAGAAGTAGGAATGGATAAACAGCGTATAAAATTCACCTTCTTCGAGTCTTGCACGAAAAATATTATGTCCCAATATTTCCGTTTTTCTTTTGCTTTTTTATACTCATCGCATATAGCTACTTCAACTAGCAAGTTGTCTGACGACGATGATGAGTTTGGGTTCATTTTTATTTTGATAAATCAATTTAACTGATGAGGTGCATATTACATTGCTGCTTTGCTTAGCGATGCTGCTGCAGAATGCTGCTTAGGTGGGAATGGTGTGTGAAAATATGCTGCAAACGCTGCGCTGCGCTGCGTCGCGCTGCGAAGCGCTGCTTGATGCTGCTTAGATGGGAATCGGCCTTAATTCTTATTTTTTATTCTACGTGACAGTTACAATATACTACTAAAATGTTTTTCTTTAATTTTATAAAAATTTTAATAATTCTTTTAATTTTAAATTTTCAAAGGTATGTTAGCACTGTCTAGTGGAATAAATACAAAAAAATTGGCATTATACAAAAAGTTTCATAAATATTTCATTTTTTTTTAATTATTTATAGCCTTCACCATAATTATTTAGCCACCCCATTCGCGATACTTTTAAATGCATATTTGATAAAAAATAGTTTTCATTCGGTGGGTAGATGGGTTACAGTCGTCTCTAACCGGGATCTTAGACTATTATAATGTTTAATCTATATCGACCTTATATAAAAATCTGTAAAAGTAATTAAGTCTTATGTCGATTACCTTTAATTTCTTTTTCACGAAACAAAGCTGCATCTTTTTCGTTTAACGCGGCCTCTACTACACTTACTGCTTCTGTAACTTTCGCCCAGCATTCTGAAGTTTTCTTTTTTAGACCTAAAGGAAATCGTAAAACATTAGGAATAATGTCGTATTACTGATAAATACTTAAAATTAGGGACAATTTGAAATCTTTTTTGAGAAAAGCGTTTGGACCAATATACCCTTTTTTCAAGGAGGAAAATTTTTAAGCATATTCAGCAACTCCTTGTCTAGGGTGAATTCTACCCTTGAAACCTTAAATGAAAAGGAGAGTCGAGTTGTACCTTGTTTGAAAGCTTTTTTGATTATCCTTATGCACATACCTACATTAAGCCGCTTTGATCCAGTGCTTTTTGAATTTCGAAGTGACCAAAGAAAAGTTATAAATCCTAATATGAACCGGAAAAAAAAATTATAACAAATTTTATGCGACCCGTTCGAGGCGTGACTAATTGATATTATGTCGAAATGGTAAAACTACAAAACTTGAATACAAAACATATAAAGTATTTTGGCAAAATTGAAAAACATTTTGTTAAGAAACTGGACATATAACCTAAAAAATACACAGAGGTTTACCGATTCAAAATTGAAATTTCGTTATTTCCAGCAATAGTCTAGTAACTAAAGACCTGAAAGTAGTCAAAGCTGTAAATAAATCTGTACAGTTTTCATTTGTGGCGCAATTCTTAGGTCTTCATGGATGTTTTCAAGCGAGAAAAAGTTTATCACGATTCCGACGTGGGAACTCGCTGAAAGTGGCCCTCCAAAGTCCAAAAAAATGAGTTTCTCGCGAATATCTGCCAAAATATGCGAATTAGAGAATTTTTGTTCAGACAAAAATTAAAGATCACCTCAAAATCTACAAAAATGGTCCCTACTATTTTTTTCGCAACACCTATATATTTCGTAAAAACGGCCGTCGAAAAATCCATAACATTCCACACTGGGTAGATGTGATAGAACTCCGGAAACGGCTGAAAAATGCAGATGGGAAAACTATTTTTAATCAAAACGCAAGAAAGATGGTAAATGAAATTTTCTGGAATTATCAAACACTTGCTAAGGTCTCATTATAAAAAAGAAATGTTAATTACAGACCATTTTTTCAAAAAAAAATCAATAAATTAACGAGATAATTCATTCGCCCGCTTATAAGCGAATCCAGCGGCATTCTAGCGGTAGAGCGGCAGCTAAAAAGAGGGGATTTTTGGGTTCCGATATCTCAAAAACTATTCATTTTTTTTTTAAATATAAAGACCATTTTTGTAGATTACAAGGCGATCTTCATTTTTCTGTCTAAACAAAAATTCTCCAATTCGCATATTTTGGCAGATATTAGCGGAAAACCCATTTTTCGGGCCTTGACTGGCCATTTTCAGCCCTTTCCCACCTGATAATGTTGATAAACATTTTTTCGCTCGAAAGCATCCCCGAAGACCTGAAAATTGCGCCACAAGGGAAAACTGTACAGATTTATTTACAGCTTTGACCCTTCATTTACTGGACTACAATAAAAGTAAAGGGATTTTGTTTTATATGCAATAACATCGAAAACAACATTACCAAAAAATTTCTTTGATAACTGCAGTCACAGCGATAAAAAAATTATTTACTCAAATCTGGAGGGTGACCGCGCCAAACGGACTTCAAATTCGGATTCAGTGGGTCGAAATACATGTTCGTGGGTGGGTCCGGTCAAAAGTACAAACCTTTTTTTTTGTGTGGCGGTGTTATTTTAATTGTTTTTAAACATGTGCTAATATTTTGTGAATTTTAAATAAATGTGCCTTTAGGTATGTTTTATAAAATAAGAATTTTTTTAATTTTTTCTTTTTACCTAATCGGTTAGGTCGAAAAAATAGGAGTGAGGTGCAAGCCTAATTAACTTTTTATACTTTTTTTTTAATTGCAATAAGTTTAAAGAAAGCTCTAAATTCGCCAACCGACGTTGTATCCCATTTTGACACAAAAAGTAAAAGTGCAAACCTGTGGTCCAGTAAAATATTTCCTTTTTTTCTTAAATTGATGTTTTAGTTAAAAATCAGTTCTTGGAATCTTGTAGAAAAAAATCCGGGATTTCCCTTAAGTAATGTAGTGTCCTCAATAAAATTTTATTTTATATAAACCTTATCTGCATTGCATAAGAAATTTTGGAATATTACAAATAAATAATCAAAGATACCTTGTATGATTTCGTCTTTATTTTCACAACTCCGTTCCAAGCGAATTTTGTCTTGAACAGTCTCCTGCAATCTCTTCTGTAATTTAAGAATTTCGTGCTCGAGATTCTTAACAATCTTAAAGGCACTGGCGTGATTTTCTAAAGATTGGTCAATTTCGGAATGTTTAACTTCTAAATTAAGTGCAGCGTGTTTGATAGTTTCATCAAGTTTTTTTTGAGTTGATGCTAAGGTTAATTCTAGGTGGTTGATTTTTTCCTCGTATGATAATTTTAGCTAAAATAGGTAAACAATATTTTAGTTTTAAATTCAGAAGGATGCGTGCAATATTAAAAAAAAATGTATTACTGCAACTTATTTTGACATTAAAAGCATAACCGCAAAAATAGGTATTTATATAACAATTAGATCTTTATTAAATAAATATTTTTATGACCGAGCGAGCCTGTTTATCTACGCGTTATATACATGATTTTATGTACGATTGCGATTGGATTATATGAAGTTAAAATTTAAAAAAAAAAAAAAAAAAAAAATATATATATATATATATATATATATACCGGGTGACAACGAAATCACTACCCAGCCTTTTATTTTCTTGAACAAAAACATATAGCTTTCAAATTTTAGGATGCTATAATATATCATAAGATGCTGATTTTGGATATTATAACATGTCTCTATCACTTCCGGTTTAACCGGAAACGACATCAACTTTGATTTTTCAATGGAATACCCTGTATATTTTTTAAAATTTGGATTCTACGAATCATTTCTGATATAAAGTGTATATTATGTCCTATACTTATCTCTGCTAGTTTCTGAGAAAATGGCGATTAAAAATGTCCAAACTACCGCATATTATGCAGTTTTATGGGAAAACAAATAAATAATATAAAAATTATTATGTTTAATTTAATTTTTTCTAAAGACTCTATCTGTAGAGGTCATAATAAAACTACTTCCGGCTTTACCGGAAGTGCTGCGAAAATTGACTTTTCCAATAATGTTACTTCAAAAATTTAAATGCAACACCCTGTATATTTTGTTAAATTTCGTTTCTACGGGTCATTCCTGATATAAAATCTGTATAATATCCTATACCTATCTTTGTTAGTTTTGAAAAATAGCGATTGAAGATTAAGACCCACTTATGCAGTTTGGGAAAACAAATAAATGTTAGAACATTAATAAAGCCTAAACCCAGGCCGTCTCTTTGGACAATTTTTTTTTTTAATATTAGTTTTTATTTAAGAAGGTAATTAAAAAATAATTTAGAATTAAATTAAAAAAAATATTAAATTTTCTAACGTTTTTTGTTTCCCCTATAACTGCAAATATCGTTGTTTGGGAAGACCTCGCAATGATCAGTCGTTTCATCTTTAATCGCCATTTTCTAAAAACAACAGGTAGGTTGTAAACAATATTTAAGAATGCCCTAAACCAAATTTAAAAAATAAGGGTGTTCATTATTTTGAAATTTAGGAAAACCTACCTTGGCGGTTTTTTTATAATGCCCTCCACAGATGAGTCTTTAGAAAAAATTAAATTAAACATTATTTTTATTATTTGTTTTCCCATAAAGCTATTTGCGGGTTTCTTTTCGCCTTTTAAAACAGCAGAGATGGATAGGACATAAACATTTATATCAGAATATTTAGAATCAGAATTCAAATTCCATTGAAAAAATCAAGTTATCAATTCAAACCGGAGAATACAAAAACTTTGTATCAAAATCAAGAAACTAAAATAATGTTTTAAAAATAAAAATTATTATATATATATATATATATATATATATATATATATATATATATATATATATATATATATATATATATATATAATAAAAAAATATATATATAATATATATATATATATATATATATATATATATATATATATATATATATATATATATATATATATATATATATATATATATATATATAATAAAAAAATTAAAATTTTTTTTTTTGGTATACTTATGGGTTTGACCTCGAGAGGTGTCAAATTAGATAACATTAAAAATGTCTGAAAATAGCTAAAATTATTTAAAACAAGAATCCAGAACAAAAATAGTATCGAAAGCCAAAATGGAAACCTCAGAAATGTAGAAGAAATAAAGACGGCTGCAGCAGCAGTTAAGGACTCCTTACTAACTGCGAAGTCAAAAACGATGTACGAAGAGACATACAAAGTGTACAGACAGTGGTGTAATGAAAAAAAAATGCGAAAGACCGATGAAGACGGAATCTTAGCTTACATTAGCACCAACCTTTTAAAGTATAAAGTTCGTCGTTATGGAGTAAATACTCAATGCTGCGATTGACAATAAATCTTTAAGAAGGAATTTACATATTAAAAATTTCCAGCGTGATACCTTTCTTAAAGAGTAAAACAGACGGCTATTAATCGAAAAAATTCTTGATCCTTTTCAAAGAGGACGTTGGAAAATTTCTGCAAACAACAGATAACAGAGAGCATTGACTTAATATATATATATGTATAATATGTATATGTATCTTTAAAAATAACCAGAATATAAAAAAATCATGTTCAAGATTGTGGTTATATGCTTAATGAATTAGTGACATTGAGAACTAGCTATTTATATGACGCATAAACTCACTTTTTGGTCAGATTAGAAGACACAAAATCGAAAAAGGATCGAAGTTTTGTAATTTTGCCTGGAAATGTAAAGAATGTTAATTTTTTAAAGCTTATCAGACATTATATGGCTCTACGGCCCCACATGACACAACATAATAGTTTTTTTGTTAACTACACCAAACTAAAGTGCACTGTACAGTCTGTGGGAATACATAAAATTAAAGGAGTGCCTGGAATTATCCCCACGTATTTATGATTGGAAAATTATACCGCGTATACGGGTCATTGTTTCCAGCGTATGTCCGCTACCTTGTTAGCGAATTAAGGAGCTCATATGGACAAAATAAAAAGACACGGAGGCTGGTGATCGAGCACTGTCGCAGAAGGCTACATACAAGAGTGTGTGATGAAGAAAATCAGAGTTCCATCAAGCTAGCAGGGGTAAATTAGCAAAACTCGATTAAAAAATCAGCGGAATTTGTAGCTAACTTGTTTTTTTAATTAGTTGCAAAAAAGGATTTTTTGCTTAACTGATTTTAAAAAAACCCAAAATTTCTACTATATTAATATCAAGATGCAGAAATTTTTAAAAAATGAATTACCCCTCCACTTTTTCCCCGATTTTTTGCTATAAATAAGCAATATCAAAATAAAAAAAAACTTTTTTGAAACATGTATCTTGAACTTCATTTTCACCCGTTATCTGGCTGTATTTTTTTGGGGCATCTTGCTTCTATAATACCAACAAAATCGTTTTAACCGGGTTTTTTTT
>JAHBCN010013681.1:0-23962 GCA_019359885.1 Listronotus oregonensis
ATTTTTTCTGAAAAAACCCCCGGGCCCTTTTTTTTTGGCCCCCCGGGGAAAATAATTCAGGGTTTTTTCCCAAATAAGATGCCCAAACCCATCTCCCCCCAAAGTTTCTAAAAAAAATCTTTTATTTTCCTAAACCCCTTAAATTTTTCCCCTAGTCTTTTTTTTAAAATTCCCCTAACAATTAGGAATCCCCTATAAAAGTGTCAAAAAAGGGAGACCCCTTACAATTTTTTTAAAATATAGAATTATAATTTTTGTGTATTTTTAAACCCGATTTATCATTTTACCGTTTGACGGGTTTTTCCCCCCCGGGAAAAATTTTTTAAAACCCCAAAACGACATTAGCGGAAAGCAAACTATTTGTTTTTTTTTTAAAATTAAACCATTATTATTTTTAAATGTCTTTTTAAATTTTTTTATTAAATTACAAAAAAA
The DNA here is from genome assembly GCA_019359885.1 of Listronotus oregonensis. Taxonomy (NCBI): domain Eukaryota; kingdom Metazoa; phylum Arthropoda; class Insecta; order Coleoptera; family Curculionidae; genus Listronotus; species Listronotus oregonensis. The sequence continues at coordinate 436 of JAHBCN010013681.1, forward strand.
AGCTTTTTTTTTATAAATGGTGGTTCGTGACCCAAACGGTTTTGTAGTTACGAAAAAATGATTTTTAGTAATTTATTTAAACTTTTTAAAAAAAAAATTTTTCCCCGTATTCTGTTAAAAAAATGCAATTCCCTTTAAAAAGAGAATTAAAATAAAAAGGGTTGTTTTTTTTTTAGTAAAAAAGTTGGATACATGCCTTGTTTAATTTTTTTTTAAAAAATAGGAAAATAATATTTTTTTTTAAAAAAATTTAAAATTTTTTTTTTTAAAAAAATTTTGGAGCCCCCTTTTTTTTTAAAAACAAGTCTTAAAAAAAGTCTGAAGGTATTTGTAGTCAATTTTTTTATTTTGCAATAACAAGAAAATGCAACACAAAAGGGGGGCAAAAAAAATTTGCTTAAAAAATTTTTAAAAAAAAAAAATTTTAACAAAAAAGTGGGAAAAATTCAAAAATACCCTTTTTTTTTTGTTTTGACTTAAAAAAGGGGATATTTGATATGGGGGTCCTGTCATTGAATCTTTTATTTTTTATGGTAATTATTTGTTTTTGCAATAATTGTTATTAATTTTTTGGTTTGAGCTTCCCCCCAAATTTTTTTTAAAAAAATAAAATTTAAAAAAATAAAAACAGGATTAAAACAAAAAAGTTTTTCCCCAAAAATTTAAATCCCCTTTTTTACTGGGTTGTTTAAAATTCGGAAAAAAAGGAAAAACTTATAAAATAAAAGTTTTTAAATTGGGGTTAAAGGGGAAAAAAAAAGACTACTATCTGGCTTTTAAAAAAAAATACAAACTTTTTTAAAATTTTTTTATTTTTTTTGGGGAAAATTTTTAAACCCCAAAAAAAAAATAAATTTAGGTGACAGAAATTGGCAGACTTTTTGCGACAGTGAATAATTTTTTTGGAGGGAGGCTTTAAAAAAATTTTAAAAGAATTTTGGGAAAAAACCAACCCCAAAAAAATTTTGGTGAAAAAAAATTTTTTTTAGGCTTAGGGTAAAAAAACCAAAAAATTAAAAAAGAAAAATGGTAAAAAAATTTTGTTTTGGGGGGCAGCATACCCCAAACCCGGTCAAAAATAGATTGGGGGAAAAACAATAATATTAGATATAGGGTGATCATCTAAAATTCGCCAAAAAATTGGAGGGCTTGTTTTAGTTATATAAAACAAAAAAAAAACTGCTGTAAATTTTTGGTTAACAATGTATAAAAACTTACTTTTTGCTCTGATTAAAAATTCTATGTCTTGTCTTATTGTTAATTTTTTTAATTCAAACATTTTTTATAAAAAAAATAAACTGATAAAATAAAAAATTAAACTTATCTTAGCAAAAAAAAATTGTTTTTAAATTTTGTTTTTGGCTTTTTAAGCTTGTTTTGAGCTCCACTATCGCCCATTAAAATCGTGAGCATCATAATTTATTGTATTATGGTTTTCTAGGTATTACGAGCATATTTTAATTATACCAAAATTTAGTCATCAACTAACTTTTAAATTATTTTTTTCACCAATTAGTGGGCTTTAAAATATATGTAAAAAAGTGTAAAAAATATGCACATATATAGACAGGCCTTTTTCGAAAAATTATGCGAATAAAATATGCAAATATCCAAACATTAATAAAATATATTATTTTAAGATATTTGATATATAAAAATAATATAACAAATAACTTTTTAGTGCCTATCTTCCCAAAACATTTTACAATTAAATCCTCTTTAAGGTTTCTAGACAAAAATGTATGCCTTTTGTTCTTTTACATTTTTTGTAAACAGAAAATACCGTTTTTTCTTTAAAATCATTTTTTTAAGGGAACAATTTTTGACGACTGAGGTCGAATTTTTTAAAGGGACTTTGTTTTAAAAAAATTTTTGCAATATTAAAAAAAACTAAAAAAAAAAATTTTCCACTGCATTTTAAAATACTCAGTTACAATTTCACTATTGCCTTTCTGATCTGAGTGTTAGGGTGGTAATATACCACTGCACCTAGACCTCAGGGCCTTTTTGGTTTCCACAAATCCTGTGTTCGTTAGACCCTTTTTAAATAGGTGTCCTCGTCCCCGAGTGGCCATTTAGAACCCAGTTAGTGTTCTGGACATCAGGGGTTTTTTTTTGCTATTGTTTTCTGGATAGCTCAGCATTATTTTCAAAGTTTCAGTTCTGTTATCCCTTTCCCTTTAAACAGTCGAGGTATTTTTAATGATTTTTAATCGCTTTGTCGTCCGTGGTGGGGACGGGCCAATGTTTCTGTCCCGCAGCGCCCTGCCACGAGTCAGCGGTAGATTACCTTTAGATATGGCATGCCCCTTATCCAGGGGGGTTGACCACATTATTTAAAGAGTTAGTCGGGCTTGATGACATTTAGTACAAGCCCAAAAAATAATTCGTGGTTTTTCGGGCTAGTAATGCTTGTCTACTGTCTGTATAAATACAGATCGTAGGTTGGGTTTGCGGTTTTAATTTCGTAAGCCGCTATGGTTATGGCTGTAAATTCGGTTAAGCACCCCCGGGTTGGCCCCATTGTCCATCTTTTCAGGTTTATGGTTGGTGAGTATACCCAGCCGTGCCCATCTTGGTCTTAGAGCGTCGTGTACAGGCTTGGTTCCTTTGAATCCCTTTTTTTGGGTATTGTTCCCATTTGATTGTGTAGGGTTTATTGAAAACGAAACTTACTGTAAAAAGTCCCCTCTTGCTGTGGATTGGAACCCCCTTCCCCGAACCTTTCATTTTTTATCTAGACCGACCATGCGGAGGCGTGTTGAGTCATCAAAACCCTTCCCTTTCAAATTATCAAAGGGGCTGGTTCTATCCCCCCATAGCTCTAGTCGGTGTAGTCCTTTTAGCACTGTGATGTTTAAAAATGCTATTCTTTGAATTTGATTTAGCCTTTTTTGCTGTGATTTTTTGTTTTGGACCCCACACTATGGGAAACCCTAAGTTACCATGGGTCTTATTATGGGGCCTTAGTCCAAGGGGACTTTGGAGAGAATCCCAAGTCTTTTCCCATGGTTCTGCGGCACTGATCAAATGCAATATATGCTTTCTTTATTCTGTTCTCCAAGTGAGAATTCCACGTTAGCTTACTGTCAAAGGTAATCCAAGGAATTTGATTTTTGCCTTTAATTTAAAAGGAAAAAATTTTGTCTTCCCAAGATTTTATTTTTTTCTTGCAAACTTTTAAAAGGGATTTTGTTAAGTTGATCGGGGGAAAAAAAATTTCAGTTCTCCCAAATTTCCCCATTTTTTAAATGGCATAAGGGCATGGAAGTATTAGGAAAGGTTTTTTAAAATTTTTTAAAAAAAAGGAAAAATTTTTTTTTTTTTTTCTTCACTGATTTACTTAAGAAAACTGGGCCCCTATTTCGTGGTAACAAAATTTAGGGTAACGAAACATGAAAAAATGAATTAAATTTAGGTAAGAGATTTTTAAATTTTATGCGGCTTTATTTATATATGACGTGGCATCCTATCAGAAATAACAAAAAAAGTATCAAGAAAATAGGCAAAAATTTGTAGGGTTTATTAAAATAAAAAAAAAAAGGGGAAATTTGTAGTCAGGCAAAAATAATGATGAAAATTTTTGTGAAAATAAGAAAATTTTTAAAGCTTTTTTTTTTTTATTTTTTGAATCTACAAAGTTGCGAAAAATTAAATTTGGGGAAAAAAAAAACTGCATTTGTGGATTAAAAAAGCATTTTCAAATCATTTTATAGTTGGGATTAAAAAAAATTTTTAACTAGGATAAGAATATAAAAAAATGAATAGACATTGGAAAAGGGGGCTTTTCATTATGTCTCTTTACCAGCTTACCCCATGGCTTTAAAAATGAGCGCCCCATGAAAAGTATTACTTTTCCTCCATATAAAATAATTTACTTTTACATACCTATTAACATTACTAAACTGTTAGAATCATTAAAACAATCAATATTATTAACACTGGAAACCTTTTAAAGACAAGGAAAATGTTGACCATGACTTGGGTTTTGTTAAAAGTAGTCCAAACTTTAAGAACAAAGACTAACATGTACAGTGCCAATATATTATTTTAAACACATAAAAACAAAGAAATTACAGATAAAAGTATCATGAAAAAAAATAGTGGATAAAGAAATTATTATTTAAAAAATTTTTTTTACGTTTACCAACCTTAGCGCGCACCGGGTAATCCGCAGGCCCTTGCCAATTCCATATTCGTGTTCAGAGACCACAAAAGCCCCTCAATTAAAGAAACTGGGCTGATATTAGGAGGATTTGTTGTAAAACTTCAGAAGACGACGTTTACACCATCCATAGGGCACAAGTACTTTGCAGGCCCTTGCCAATGTCATATTTGTGTTCAGAGACCTCAAAAACCCCCGAGTAACAAAATTGGGCTGATTGGAGGAATTGTCCTGAAACTCCATCATATTTGTGTTCAATGACCCCGAAAACCCGGTAGCAAATTCGGAACATTTCACATTATTTACCTACAATTGTTTATAATTGCAAATTTTTAAAATGCATTTCAATGCATTTTTCTAATCTTAAATGAAGTTTTTATTTCCCATTAATCAAATTTATTCAGTTGGGAAAAAGTTTATTAAAATTTGGGATGAAAAAAAATTTTGCTTTAAAAATTTCATCTTACTAAACAGAAAATCTCTCGTATACTACAGGAAAAAGTTAAATTTTTATAATGGCAATAATTTGGCAATCAGATCAACTTAAAATTTTTTAAATTTGTCAAGAAATGTCAAATATGATTAATTTTTTGTACCCGAAAAAAAAAATTTTAAAACTTTTGGCTAATATAAATAAAGATGTACAAATTAATTATTTTAAAGCTAAGCTTATCTCCAAAATCATGATGGCATTTTAAAATTGGTTGATCATTTTTTTAATTTACCCGAAAAAAAAACTTCCTTGCAAACATAAAAAAATCACGTTTAAACGGCCAAATCTCTTGATGAATGATGGATAAATAAACTTGAATAAAGGCTACATGGTTTGTTGTTTAAAATAATACTTTACATTAAAAATATGTTTTTAAAAATAAGTTCAAAACCCAAAAAAAAATTTTATCTATTTTTTTTTAAATACTGGAATATTAAGGGGGCCCCATGTTTTCTGGCTTTTCATAAAGGGGATTATTTTAAAGTACTTTTGATCGTAAAAAATTAGCATGAAAAAATTTGGGTTTATTTCCCTTAACTTTTTCTGTTTATTTTAACGTTATGGTTGTGTAAAAATTTTTCCCCAAAATTTATCTTTTGCAAAATAATAATTTTTTTGAATATATTCTGCAAAAACGATCCCGGGCTCTCCTTTTGTTTCTTTTTGGCAAAAAAACATTTTTTCGCTATTACTTGGAAAGGTTTAAAAGTTGTATTTTTTATGATGAAAAAATAATTTTAAAGATTGTTGTATTTTTTTCTTCCCTCATTAGATGATCGCCCCACCTTTTCCCAGTATCCCAAAATTTTTTAATTCTGGGCACCTTAGCATAATACAAGTTACTATTTACCGCCCTTTTTTCTTTTTTTCGTTCGTGGAATTTACCTCTTCCCCTGTATTGGGTTTTTTATTTTGTGCCAGTTTCCTCGACTATGAAAAATCAAATTAAAATTATAAATTACATAGGAAACATTTATATTTTTTTAGGATATATAGGGTTTTTTTTTTTTTTTTGAAATACAAAATTAAAAATGTTATATGTCATGACTTCCAAGTCTCCCTTGGGGTATTTTAAGTCCTTGCGTTTCTTATTTTAATTAATTCTCTTATAAAAACAAGCAATGACCTTAATACTTGTGACTTTTCAAATCAGAACGCATTAATATTTTTTCACTGAGGAGCTGACAAGTTAATGACTGACTGACACAAATAAAGAAGGGAAAAATGTTGCGCTCTGACAGGAGACGGATGAAACTTTTCTTTCCCATTGTTATATATTTAAAAGCAACTTACGGTCCTCCGTTCCCGGAAAAAACCCTCTAAATAAGAACGCTGAAGTAATAAATCATTGAATGCAACTGAAAAGTTTTTATTTTTTTATGCAAGTGATTTTTTAAAAAGAAAGGCCTTGACAGATATTAAAGCAACAGCACTTTTAATGAAAACACGGAAAAACTATAAGAAACTTTTCAATTTACTTTTGGTTAAGAGTGTTATAAACTTGATGGTATATTAAACATATGGGACAAAAGTTTTTTTTCTTTTAAGTTAAAAAAACAACATATTTTTTTATTATAATACCGCGCAGAGGGGGCAATCTCATTTTTTTTTTTTATCTTGGGAAAAGTCCACGAAAGGAGGCGTGCCAAAAAAAAAAGTACTAACTCCGTGGTGTATTAAGTGTGGTGAGAGGAAGTTTGTTCACCGGGACTTAAATATTTGGAGATAGGGAGGAGAAAAAAACTGCGGGTAGCAGGTTCCATGTCTTGACACTCTAGGAATGAAGGAACGAAGAAAGCGGAAGTTCGGGGCTTCTCTAACTGAACTGTAAGATGCAAAAAAAGTTGCACTCCCGTGTTGCTCTTTTTGTAGCTGCCAGAGAAGGGAATACTGGCCAACTCCTCTGACCCGAGCCGTGAAATACTTCAGCATTAAAGCTCGACGGTGGGCAAACAGAACCCCTCTTTGTGGCTTGGATCATTAATAAGACGAACGGCCTTCTTTAAATGGAGTCAAGAATACTAAGTGTTGTAGGGGCACCATTCCCCAGATTAAGAACAATATTAAAGGGGTCCAATTTGGGAAAATACAGAGTGCACAGATTGGAAAAGGAGAAATATTTCTGGCCGAAAGAGGAATCAAGCTTTTGAAGCTGCTATGGATGTAATTGTTTTGCCAGTTGAGGTTATTCTAAAAAATAAACAAAAACAAAAACGGCTCTTTGTTCTGAAAAATTTGGGCCGCTCAACTTCGCGACAGCGAAATGACTATGTTTTCGGGCATTAAACTGAACAAGATTTTTCCCCCAACCCAAAGATAATTTGGGAGGTTTGTGAAAGAAATACATGGCTTGTTTTTCAAATCAGAATTAATGGAGGCTTAAAATTGAATACTAGAGTGGAGGGTATTATGTCAGCAAAACTATGAAAAGGATTGATTGTGAAAAAAAGAAGATCGTTAATGTGTAGAAGCAGCGTGGGTGCCAGTTCTGAGCCCGGGGGGCCCCCCAAAAATTAATTTGGTAGAAGATGGAAGAATGACCATCTATAGTAACTGATATACATCGTTAGAAAAGAAACTGAAAACCCAAAAACCCCCCAAGCTTAGGTAAAGACCGTAAAAGAAAGTTTGTTAAGAAGCCCATAGCCAGACCTAAACGAAAGCTTTGGATATGTCAGAGCAACGATCTGGTTCACCAGGAAACTCAAGGGACTTGTTCAGTTGTGTGGAAAAAGGGGAAAGAAGATCAGCTGTGGATCTAATTGACGGAATCCATACTGTCTATCATGTAGATCTTATGTTTTTCAGATATTTTAGGTTTTTGGGAATTAATGAATTTTTTCCATTACTTTGCAAACAACAGAAAAAAGGGTATATAGGTCTATGTTAAAGGAAGGTTTCTGATTATTTTGGGGACAGGTTTCCAAATTCTCCGGGAAAATGCTTGTGGTTTTGTGTTTAATAATATTCTAGGTGACATAGAAATCCGGACACTCAGTTTAAAACATTTTAATTTGTAAAATTTCACAATTTTACCTTGGCAAAAAAAAAAAGTTAACATTTTGGTGATTTGTAGCAAATAAAAATTATAAAGGATTTTTTTTAAAAAAGTTAATTAAAAAATACACAAAACTAACTAAATCAATTTATAAACTTGTCATTTAAATATTAAAACATCTGTCAAGTCTATAATACTTTTGGATATTTTTTAAAATTTATGTCGTGTTATCTGAATTCAAATGTTCTATCTTCTTCTTAATTTTGTCATTTAAAAACCCTCATAAGAATAATTTAAAGGCAACAATTCATGGTACATTTTACAAATGTTTGTTCAAAAATTTACCGGCCAAACATTATGGGTTGAGGCCTGGTTTACTGGTTAAACAGTGTTGTCCATAATAGAGTACCCATTTTAATAATAAAATAAATTCTACAAGAAATAAGTCAGTACGTATTTTTATACCATTTCCTTCTATGACCCCTGGGATTTTAATTAACATGTTATTTTAATCCTGTTTGTTCCTGTCACAAATTTAGAATTTTGAGGTTTTTTTAAAATGTCATTTTCCATATTTTAGTTTTGACAGATTATTTGTTTGTTTTAATTCTTATGGATTATTTAGTTAAACGACGCGTTTTTTGCGTATAAACTTACATAAGAAGTAACTCAATAGAAGAAGTAAGGCGTGTATTCGGTCGTCAATTTGGAAACCACAAAAGGAAGTCATGCTTCTAACCGTAAGACTGTTGTGTTATGGATTCATCACTAGCGTGAAAATGGTTCTGTGCAAAATTTGAACAAAGCTAAATGTCGAAAAACAATTTGTACTCAAAATATTTTAACGGCCCCGAACTGCGTTTTGAGAAGTCCCGACAAATTTTATCCGTAAAATCAAAAGGCATAAACATCCCTTATTATCGAGATAAACAAGGCAGATTAGCTTTTTGCTAAGAGTTTTTAAATTTACATCGAGGAGACATTCACAATCTTTTAATGAGTGACGGGGAAAATTTTTATTTAAACGAAAATCCCCAAAAAATAATAGCAAACAATCTCCATAATCCAAAAGTTATTGTTTGGTGTGTGGTGGGGTTTTTGGCATAGGTTAAGCGATATGTTTCTTAACATTATCCTTTTTAGTAACCACAATATATTTCTGGATTTCATTGAAAAATTTTAATCGCTGCAATTTTTGCATATAAGGATGGTATTAACAGTGTTTGAGTACTTCTTCGACACTTCATTTAAAAGTGTTTAAAACATTCGCATCACACCTAAGACTAGTTTGCGGACTATATATTATTAGTTATTTAGTTATAAAACATTTTACACTTATTTAACAATATATTAAAAATTACACTTTAATACCTACAATGGTAGGCGTAACATTAACAGATATAGGGACTTTTAAATTTTTATTAAAAAAAATAGGGCGTTCCAGTAAAAAACAAGCATGTTTTTTTTAAATTATTTAATGATAATTATTTATTTTATTTGACAGGAAATTCTGGCGGTTCAGGACAATTCCCACAACTTTTGTACTTGCCAGAATTTTATATAACCTATAACTAATAAACTTTGTAAGTGGTGGGTGTCAAATTGCTTACATCTGTACAACAAGTTAAATTATTAATAACACTAAAATCTTGGACTTCCATTGTCTTTATTCTAACAATTCATCCCGCGTTTGGTTAGTAGTCATCTCATCGTTTAAGTGATAACTAAAACTATTCTTAAAAGCTACGACCTTATATTATACTATCCATTTTTTTACCACAGAAAGCGACCAACTTCTCACGTTCGAAAATAACTGCAGCAAAATATTCATAAGAATGTCCACACCAGGTTTGCTTAATACATTTTGGTTATTTGCAATTATTCTTTCTTTCTTCTTTCTTTTTTAATTGTTTTTTTCTTTCAATGGGTTTCTTTATGAATATTTTTGCTTCCGACCATTGTATGCAGTGTTGTTTTTGATATACGTGTTGGTAATCCCTGATTTCGACGTTTCACCTCATTCCGAAGCAAGGAGTCATATATGGCGCCGCGCAGTGACCTTATGTAATAGTAAGGAATCCTTGCAAACCGAAATAAGTAATATAACTAGGGATCTCAAGCAAAACGGCTACAGTGAGTGATTGGTTAAGAAAAGACAAGAAACTCTAATTTTAATAAGACTCTACAGGACCAAATATTTATGACTATTCCGTATATTAAAGAAACTTCAGAAAATACGCGGGCAATCCACTCTTTAAAAGTTTCCTTACTAAGACGAGACCGGACAATAATGTTTTAAAAAATGACTGTATTTACCAAATTCCCTATAAATGTGGTGAGGTACACATCGGGGAAACAAAAAGACCACTCAAAATTAGAGTTAAAGAACACAAAAAACATACTGAACGAGGTAAAACGTCGAAATTAGGGATTCCCGAAAACGCATGGTCAAAACAACATTGCATACAATGGTCGGAAGCAAAAACTATTCATAAATAACCGACTGAAAGAAAAGAAAATTTAAAGAAGCTGTAATAATTGCAAACAACCAAAATGTATTTAGAAAAGCTAGTGGCATCTGATAACTCCCAAACATGTTGCCGAACAGAGAAAGTCAGGTCCAGCTTCGATGAACAAAGATATGAATATATGATCGCACATTTAAAGAATAATTTGGTCTCCTTAAAACGGTTAAAAAGATACATCATAACCGAAAGGTTGTGTATCAATTAACCAATAAGGCAATGGAAGTCCAAGATTTTAGTGTAATTTGAAACCATAACATTGTCTAGCAACTCTTTTTAAAACAGAACTTAAATTATGTTAATACTTTTTAATAAAATATATTTTACTACAACCGCAAACATCAATTGTTAACTTGTCACGAACTAAGCCATTTATAAAACGTAACCTTTATTCTAACTTAATAAATGTAATATAGACATTTAGAAAAAATACTAATATTCAAGCAATGAACGTCAGAGTTAAAACTAGCCATGTCGTGATAACCCTAAATTTTCGAGAACTGGAAACATGTCCTGATGATGTCAGAATAATAAATGTGGTAAATGGAAACAGACAAAATAAACAGTATTTCATGCAATGTAACATGCAGTTGTTATAGTTATTCTTTCTGTCAAATCGAGGCATTGATAATGATATTCTAAAATATATTAATACAAAAATTATTTACAGACAGTAACGCGTATCTTTTTATTTTAAAAGTTAGGCCCAGTTTAGTAATAAGTTACTAAATTTTAACATCTTTGAAATTTTTGACTTCCATTGTCTTTATTTGTTAATTAGTACTCAACGTTTTGGTAAGTGATGTATCTCCAACCGTGTTTCTGTGATAACTAAGTTGCTTAGTGTTTGTACATCTGCATTATTACAAACTGACTTAGCAGACGTTTTCTTATTAATGTTAGGATTTCTTTTATAAAATAGTAAATTTTCTTACGAATTGGTTTACTGTGTTAAAACAATAAACAGTTAAAGTTATGGTTAGTTCTCTCATACTTATGGCTCTAACTCTCTTTAATACTTATTAGTGGCAACACGACTTCACATCGTCATAGTTAAAAGAATATTTAATATATGAGTTTTGTTCCTCGCGGCGGCTCTCAAATCGCACCTCTCTTATCCCCGCCTATCCAGCCAGCATATATTCGTATAGTCTGACAACCATACTGTGACAGTGCAGCGGCGTCAGTTAGGGGAAGAAGTTGTAAACCAAACATGGCGTACTTCATTCATAAAAAGCACAGCGGCGTGCGGATTTCTAAAGTTCAGAATATTTTGTAATTTGTTTAAATGAAATAATGTGTACAGTATACATTTATGTTTTTATTTAAAATATATTTTTTAAATGTATGGTCGTCTACCAAAAATAAAGGCAATTAAAAGACCATCCAGTAACAATTTCACAAAATATTTCATGGAAATTAAAAATGCAGAAAAACGTCATTATCTAATCAGTTTTTATTTGATTAAGATAGGCAGTATTTTTAATATTTGGTAATAATTCAAAATGAGGAAACGTCGTTCTACGTTCCTGTAGTATTATCTCATTGCAATTTTGATAAGTGACAAAGAAATTTATAAAATAAAAAACTTACTATAAGTAAGCATTACTATTACTATAATATTAAATCCATTATCTACCCATGTCTCGTCAAATAAATAATATTTTGCCCTTCTTGGCGATATTTTCGTATTTCATGTATATATATTTATTTACCTCCAATGTAATAAATTCTAGGACGCTCCATAATTTTTTATTTTGAAATTCACATAAAACAAAACCGTTTGATATTAGTAACGTCCTAAGTGTTGCCCTAAGAATATAAAAATTTAAATCTTCTCGCAATTTTGAGACTATTTTCTACTTGTCAGGACAACTTTCTTTAAGATCAAAACTATTTATCATATGTCTTATCACTTGAAAATCAAAATTTTATTTATTCTCGACAAGAGAAAGACGCCGTCGTTTTTAACTGGATAACATTTGATTGGGGTTATTTTTCAACCGTTCCTTGTCTTCATCTTTGATTTATTTTTTCATTACGTTAATTGCAACCAACTCCGGTGTAAATAGATGCGCGATCAATAACGTTTAAGTGGCAATTTTTAAAGAATTGCTTGCGGCTTCTTTAGCTCATAAACTATTAACAAAAAATAAAACAAATATAAAATGGGACAAAAGTATATTTAAAAAGTAGCTTTTATTTATTTATGAAAAGCTGTATGCTTTATTCTGTGTATAACAGTGTTACAGTTCTGAAATAAGCGTATTACTCTGAGTGTACTGTTTAGTGACAAGTGGGTTGCCCCAATCATCAAGATACCAGTCTATGGTGTGAAGCCGACTGAATCGCCAGAAATCGTTTTGCTGTAACCGTGTGCTTTGGTATATCGTGTCCCTAAAAAGTTGTTGAATATGTCTGGTAATAATATGGGTTCAGTGGATAATTGTGAAAGTAAAATAAAAGGCGATTTATTGTATTTTAGATGCCCAATAGACCATATTAATACAAATCATATAGATTGGACCATTTTATTGGTATTTATATTAAAAATATATTATACTTTCAAATGTCAGAAGTAAAATTACCTATGTGTCCTTTTTAATGTATAATTAGACCATCTTTAGAGTATTGTTCTTATATCTAGGGAATGGCGTCTCCCACAACTCTTAGCATTCATCCTATTAATGATTTCATGCTTACAGGAAAGCCTTCTTCCCTCAACCACCGGCGAGCTGTAGGGATCTGTCGCTTTTTATAGATATTTTTACGGCTTCTAAAGAAGTTGGCCAGTATAGTTCCACCCCTGACAGCTCTCAATAGACGACACGTTGTGTCTTTTTCATGCATTCCATTAGAAGTTTTGCCTTCTCCTCCAAATCCCCAAGTATTTAGGTCTCCTGTCAATAGACTTCATATTACCACACTTAAAACACCCACGGTATGTTGGTATTTGGGCCGTGGACTTTCGTAAGATACAACACAGCTGCAATATTTCATTTTGCACTCCTAATACACAAATAAAAATGTTGTGCATATCTACGCATTTTGCTAGTGACCCATCATTTTAGATGTTTACAAAAAATTTCTATTTTGCTTTACATTATACAATAAATAAATAGGTAGATAAATATTTACTTTTTAGTTGTAATGATCAAATAACTTTTTTTTACCTATAAACTGCAAACCGAGGTAAACATTTACCCCTCGGAATTTTTGCTCTTAAAATCTTTCTGAAATCAGTGGTCTTACATATGAGTACTCAAATTTTTTCGTTTTGTTATGCCCCAGAGAATGGTAAAGAGAAAATTCAATGTTATCAAGGTTTAGTTAATTTAAAATTGATTTAAATAGCTGTAAGTACTTAAGAACAGCCAAACCGTCATTTGACAGACAAAAATTTATAACTATTTTTCTAAACAACCGATTTTTACATTTCCAACGGAATTTCAAAGGGGACACATTTGGCTTTAAGAAAAAATATATCATCGTGATGTTTTGCTAGAAAAGTCTATTTATTGGGGCATTTAAAAATTTAAACAACCTAAGAATCCAATCAATGGTAAAAATAAAATAAATATCCATAAAATATTGGTTTTTAAGAATCTATTTTTGTTTATCTCATGAAAAATATGAAAAAAAAAATTAGGAGACATAAAAATATTCCAAAGTACGGTTACTTATTATTATTTACTTATTAAAACTTACCCAGGGTACCCCGATTTGTAGTTCTAGTAATAATTGTTAATTGGTAATAGAGACAAAAAATTTAACATTTACCTACAGTGACTTTGGTGAGCCATAAACAAATTAATATTATCAACATTATGCTTACATTATCAAATTAATCATTTAAATAATAAAAAATCTACTCCGCGTTCCCCGACAATGGCAATTAGAGGAAACGCTTGAATAAATCGATATCGTTTACACAAATATCCCCTAAAACTTTTTTGTCGGTTTACGTTTGGCGGAGATGCCGCACGGTGTCTTTAAAGCCAAAACATCAAAGGTATTATTTGCAAGTGACCTAACTAATATATTGTATATTCTTTAAAGAAACTAAAATATTTGTTTACTATGGCTTAAGACCTTCCGATTTACCCCTAATCAAACATGTATGCTTCAATATAGGTAAAATATTAGTATTTTTGCCACACATTTTTTATTGCTTTATTACGATATAAGCTTAAGTTGGGGTGAAAACCTCGCAAAACATTAACTATGTTATAGGAAGTAAGAACGTAAAAATATGCAAGTTGTCACGAATTTCACCTTATGTGATATACATAGGTTTGAATTTAACGGAATTTCGTAAATAAGTATTCTAAAAAAATATTTTTATGAAATCATATTATTTAACTTAAATCGGTCACTTTACTGACTTTAATATTCCCAATATAAAATACAGGACACAAAAATATATCTTATCAAACTTTGAAAAAATATTTTTTTGTAATTAAAACTCTTCTAAAAAACAAACATTGCCCATATGAAAATACTAAATTGCAATAGTAATTAAAAATTAAGTAACCCAATACTTGACCACCCACGATCCATTTTTATTTTTCCTTGTAATCGGCAAAGACACTCTCGAAAGAAGACAATCAAAGTGTTGTGCTTTTGTTGACATAAAACTCTTTTTAAAAAAGCAACCTGACGTATTTTATTTTGTTGTTTCACAACCCAATTTAATATTTGAAATAGCAAAAATACTAATTGGCCCTTTCTATAAAGTTATTTTGATACATGATTTTTAATTTTAATTGATAATTATTTTATATTATAAAAGTTCTTTTAATATGCTTAGTATCATATAGAAATTATAAATGGAATTAAATCAGGATATTTTTTTTCTATTTCTGTCGTCGGGTAATTTATATTTAGCATGTTTAAATAAAATAAAATAAAATAAAACAGAAAGTCGATTTCACGACCGTTAAACTGTGTGTAAGAAAAGTCTGTAGGATTTATAGTGTAAGTATATAGAGTGAGTAGTAAAGCAATGGAAAAAATAGTTTTACTAATATGCATTAAATTAGAACATCATGTTTCTAGGAAAATAAAGTAAATAGTTTGTTTACTCTAGATGTATCTGCCTGAATGTATCAATAATATGTAGTAGGCATGAATTATATGAAAGAACCTGTTAAAAACCCAAAATTAAAGAATTTCTGCTGTATTAGTCATTTAAGCTATTTATGATGCTGCTTGTTTTTAAAGAAAATATATAATATACCTCTAGTTGGTGTGCCGAACCTATTTTTTTCATATTGTGTGCAAGATATTTTTTTATTTTTTTTTATGTCTATTCGCTTTAGAGTGCAAAATCCCGAACTTAATTATTTTTTGACAAATAGTTAACATCTAAGTTATGCCCTGTTGCCAAGAGTGTTCATTTTTACCTCGTTGTTAAATCTAACCCATTGTAAAGTCCACTGCTAACTTTAACAACGCGTTCACCACTCTGCCGTGAGAAGTGGATAAATCCATGCCTATCACATAAATGCACCTCTTTAAGTGATAGCACTGGGCTTTTTTATATTTAAGGAGCAATTAAACAAAAAAAAATTTTAAAATAAAAAAAAAATTTTTAAATTTTCGTCATAAATAAAAAAACAAATTTAAAATTTATTCCCATAAAGGGTAACAAAAGCAAATTTTTGAAAACGTTTTTATTCTTACCCAAAATTTTTTTATCAAAATATAATTTTGTCAGATGAAAAAATATAAGGTAACTTAGGAAAGTTTTTATTTTTTCCCATTAAAGATAAAAAAATTTAAAATTATCAAAAAATAATTTTGAAACACAAAAAATTTTGGATTTGGGTAAATTAAAGAAAAATTTTGTAATTTAATAGTTTTTTTAAAATTTTAAGGCCTTTTAAAATTTTATTTGGTTTAATTACATTTCTGTAACCACGAAATTTTTTCGAATGTATTTCTTACAATTGAAACCATCCAAACCACATATGGCACAGCTATCCATTTTTTAATATAAGACATTTTTAATAATAAAACTAACTTTTAGCTGATTTTAGTTTAACTAAAAATAAACCCTTCCATTTACTGCTAAACAAATTATTTTGTATTTTTTTTAATCATAAGTAGGTACAACCCAAAAAAAGTTAAATCGTTCATAACAAAAAAAAATCAATTATATTAACAGAATCTAGCGGAGTGATATTGGGAAATTGGCTTATTACACTGCATCATTGGCACGAACAAGCAACCAATCTGGTAACAAAAACAATCGGCAACTGTGTTTGGATTCTTAAACCTGAGACCCCAAAGAACAAAACTTCTTTTGAAAGGAAATGAAACTTCGGCAATAGGTATAAAATTATTATATTAATGCTGTTGAGCGCTTTCAACCAAACTAGTCCATCATCAGGACCGACATTGTCAAAATTACAGAAACTCAGTCATATGACACAAAACAAATATAAACATTAAATATGATAAGCACTTTAAAATTTACAAGCAATTAGACATACATATTAAAACAATAATATTATCAAAGTGTCGTTTGAGAGCGGATGTACAGGGTGTCCTATTTTCGTGTGTTTTACGGAGTTTCTCTTATGAGTGAAGTTACAAAGATGCGGTTTTCGCGACACCGTGCTACTTTTTTGTCAAACGAAAGATGCCGCAAACAGATTTGTCCTAGCTCCCTTAGTTTCTTCGCTACAGGGTGATTTTAAAAAAGTTGTATTTTCGGTTACCCTCGTATCTCAGGTATCTGATAACTTATCGAAAAGATAAAAACGGGCCCTTATAGAACTTTTTACGCAGAATACAGTGGCGTACTTGAAATTTTTCTCGGATTTACTTTCTTTGAGATATTAGCCAAAGTTGCACTGTTTTAAATGGAATACCCCGTATATTTTTTCGTCATATTATTTGCCACACTCAGAGCTTCTTAAAATATAATATAGTCGAAACTTATTTTTATAAACAGCATGAAAACATGCAAGTATATACTTTTTAAACCAAGGGGCTTTGGTTTAAATTAATGACAGTCAAATTAATCAACGTCAAATGCCTTCTCGCACCAAAAAATAATCTAGTAATATAAACATTTATTAACAAGACAACCTAATGGATAAAAATAAAAATTTTACGCTAGAATTTTTCTTAGCCTTAAAAGACAAACTTAACTACTTATTTTATAAATACTGTTCGAATTGGTGGCCATGATGTCTTATGCATTGTTGGCATAGCGTCTGTAGTCTTCTTAAAGCATTTTCAAATATGAAAGAGCGGGCTCGCAACTCACTAAAGGCATTTTCCGTGGCCTTTTTTAATTCCTCAATTGTTTCATACCTCCTCGAGTATATTTTACCTTCTAAATATCCCCAGAAAAAATAATCTAAAACTGAGAGGTCCGATTAGGAAAGTGCTGTTCCAACCAGTGTTGTATCACGTAAGAGTTGTGAGCCGGAGCTCCATCTTGTTGGAAATAGATGTCATTTACTTGAACCAAGGGACTATCTTCCATAATAATCATTGCTTTTTCTTGAAGGATTTGTATTTATCTATCAGAATTCAAATTTCCTTGGTAAATACAATATTCAATTCTTCTTTCCAAAATGAAACAAGAAACATTGAATCCAAACCTTACCTGGCGTTCCCTGGGAAAAATAACGTGTTCATTTTCCTGGCTCCAAAACCTTGAGTTGTTCCTATTGAGGATACCCGCACTGGTAAAATGGGCTTCGTCCAACCAAATGGTCTTCCTTTCAAAATTATTCTGCCTTTCACACATATTGAGAAACCAGTTACAAAACTCCACTTCCGCTCAGGATCGCCAGGATGAAGATTGTGCACAAGTTTATACTTGTAAGGTTTGAATTTATGTCGTTTCAATATTTTTTCGACTTTTGTTTTGATACTCCAATATTTTCTTCTATTTGCCTGCAAATGTCCCTGGCGTATTTTCAACTGATGCCAAAACATTTATTTCAGCTACTTCATTATCTTTACTATATTTTTTTCGGCCTAGGTTTATTAAATGACCCATATTGAATTAGATTGTTTTGTATTTTACGAATTATGCGCCTATTAGGCTGTCTTCTTTCAGGATATCTATATAGAAATCGAGAAAAATATTCATATCATACTTTTCAAAATGTTCAAAATTTTGGTTTTGTGCCATATTTTTTAGATAAATGATAACGATTATCTAGGAACTAGCATAAAAAAATTCAATAGCAATCATTTGACGTTGATTAATTTGACTGTCATTAATTTAAACCAAAGCCGCCTATGTTAAAAAGTAAATAATTGCATGTTTTCATGCTGTTTATAAAAATAAGTTTCGACTATATTATATTTTTAGAAAGCTCTCAGTGTGGCAAATAATATGACGAAAAAATATACAGGGTGTTCTATTTAAAAAAGTGCAACTTTGGCTAATATCTCAAAGAAAGTAAATCCGAGAGAAATTTCAAGTACTTACGCCACTGTATTCTGCGTAAAAAGTTCTATAAGGGCCCGTTTTTATCTTTTCGATAAGTTACCAGATACCTGAGATGCGAGGGGTAACCGAAAATAAAACTTTTTTAAAATCACTCTGTAGCGAAGAAACTAAGGGGGCTAGGACAAATCTGTTTGCGGCATCTTTCGTTTGACAAAAAAGTAGCACGGTGTCGCGAAAACCGCATCTTTGTAACTTCACTCATAAGCGAAAAACCCCGTAAAACACACGAAAATAGGACACCCTGTACACAATTGCCAAATTATTTTATTTAATTATTGTTTAATTATTAACACATTTTATAAATAATATTGTATCTGAGACTTGCAACACAAACGTTAATGAGGTTTTTGATTTTTAAAGCGTTTTTGTTTTTTTTTGTTATATATATTTAGTTGTTTTACAAGTTCAGAAGAGTCAATAGACTCCCTGCGTGCAGTCTATACTTTATACCCTTGGACCGGGACGGAAGCAGGCCTTTTTGGTAAGTATGTTAAAACCAACTTTTCAATATAATGATTAAAACTATATTTCGTTAAAGATTCTTTTTGACAAAAAATAGATAGTAAAAATATATATTTGCCGTATTTAAAAATATATTTTAATATTTAGTATACTAACAAAATCTTAAAAAATTAAAATAAATATAAAAAAATATATATAATTTTTAAAAAGTTGTACTACTTTCTTGCACTAGTTGAAATTGCACATTAAAAATTTATGATCAAATTTATAATTTCCAATTTGTCAAAATACTAAAAAAATATTCGTAACAAAAATGAACTCTAAATTTTAAAATATAAAAAAAGAAAGTTAGGTTTATTTTCTGTAAAATCAAAGGTAGCATGATTTTAGTTAAAAAAAATTAGTTTAATAATAAAATATGTGTGAGAAATTAAATTAGGATTAGTAAAAAAAAGCCAATCATAAATAAAGCATATAAGGTGGTTAGTCATTATGTATCTAGGGTGATTCAGGAGGGTATTTCATCCCCTTTTTTTATGCATTTTTTAAAATATATAATATCCTTAAGTTTAATTTTTAAACTTAAGGATATTATATATTTATAAGCATGGCGTTTTTTGGAAAAGTTACGTAACTTTTAGTGACTTCCGGATTCACCGGAAACAGCCTCAACTTTCGATTTTAAAATCAGATACCCCTTATATTTTTACATTCCTGGATTTCTGGAAATATTCTTCGTTTAACGGTACCCCATATGTTAAATTCTGGTGTAAAAATTGTTTATTGAAATAAAACCTAATTTTGTCAATATTTTTCAAAATAAAAATTATTTCTTAAAAACTAAGCATTTTACTTATTTAAAATTAGGTATTTTTATTTTGAATTTTCAAAAAGCGGTTAAGTTATGCGTAGAGCATAAGCAGGGTGTCTTTATTTTTTCCGGGTTAATTGGCACTTAAATATTGATTTTTGGCCCATTAGGGCCACCCTAATCGCAAAAAAAATTCAAAGCTGTCAAAATTTAACATATGGGATACTGGCAGACGTAGAATGTTTCCAGGAATCCAAAAATGTAAAAATTTACAGGATGTCTCATTTAAAAATCGAAACTAAACGCCGTTTTTTAAAAACACCAAAAGATACTAAAAATCATGTGACTGGCCACAAAACGCAAAATTTGACTTAATATATTTTACCAAATTTTATTTTTATATTCAAAAAAATGCAGAAAGAATGGCTTACCCCATTCTTTCTGTATTTTTTTAAATAACCCGGTATATACTTATAGTCCAATAACTGAAGACCAGAAAGTACCCAAAGCTGTAAATAAATCTGTACAGTTTTCATTTGTGGCGCAATTCTTAGGTCTTCGCTGATGCTTTTGAGCGAGATAAAGTTTATTACGATTCCGACGTAAAACCCGCTGAAAATGGCTTGCCAGAGTCCCAAAAATAGTTTTACGCGAATATCTATCAAAATATGGGAATTAGAGAATTTTTGTTCAGACAAAAAATGAAGATCACCCCGAAATCTACAAAAATGATTCATACCATATTTTTTGCAACACCAATATTTTTCACAAAAAATCCATAACATTCCACACTGAATAGATGGGGTATTAGGCTAAAAAATGCAGATAAGCAAAACATTTTTTTATCAAAACGCAAGGAAAATGGTAAAGCATATTTTCGTGGATCATTGAACACTTGCTAAGGTCTCATTATAAAAAAGAAATGTTAATAACAAACCATTTTTTCAAAAAATATCAATAAATTAATGAGATACTCTTAAAATATTGTGAACGAAACTTTGACCCCTTTTTTTAATATTATAGAAAAATCAGAATTGACCCAATCTCATATGCACTGATAGGTAAGGGTTTTCTTATTCCGATGAACTTTGAACGATTAAAAAATGTACATTATTGCCCGAGTAATGGAACAATTCGTCCGCCCGCTTATAAGTGAATCCATAAAGATAGCGACATTCTAGCGGTAGACTGGCAGCTAAAATATGGGTCCCGTTATCTCGAAAACTATCGACTTTTTGAAAAAAAATATGAAAACCATCTTTGTAGATTTTAAGGCAATATTTATTTTTTGTTTAAACAAAAATTCTTTAATTTGCCTATTTCGGCAGATATTAGCGTGAAACTCAATTTTCAGGCCTTAAGGAGCCATTTTCCATCTGTTATTGTTGATAATCTTTTTTTCGCTCAAAAGAATCCCCAAAGACCTAAGAATTTCGCCACAAGAGAAAACTGTACAGATCCATTTACAGCTTTGTCCGTTCATTTACTGTTTGTTAAATATTTTAAGTTAATCTTATTTTAATAAAAAACGCAATACCAAAAAATTATTTTCTGGATATATTTACAAAAACAAAAAAACTTTTTTATTTTAAAAATAATAATATACACATTGCAATAACGTGACATTTTGATAATATTTATAATCAACAATAAATTAAAATGGTTTTTGTATTTTCAGCAAAAATATATCCAAAAACACAAATTACAATTTATACGGTAATAAATACTGAAATATTCATACAAATAATCACGATTATACATGACATTTTTTAATTTGTTTAGAGCGGTAATATCTATCATAGAAATAATTAATGCAAAATATTGGTATAGTTGTATAGTAGGTTTTTATGAAAACAACTGATAATTTAAATACAAACAATATAAAGTGATATAATAAAAAATAATAATAATTTTATTTATTTAAAATTAATAAAATACTAAAAATATATTGTAAAATTTACAAGGTGATTTAGAACTTATGCTCTAACTCTAAACGAAATTGTCAAATACTACTAGTAGTCCAGTAACTGAAGACCTAAAAGTACCCAAGTCTGTAAATAAATCTGTACAGTTTTTATTTGTGGCACAATTCTTAGGTCTTCGCGGATGCTTTCGAGCGAGAAAAAGTTTATCACGATTCTGACGTAGGAACCCGCTAAAAATGGCCCCCGAAAGTCCAAAAAATGAGTTTCCCGCGAGTATCTGCCAAAATATGCGAATTAGAGAATTTTTGTATGGACAAAAAATTAAAATCTACAAAAATGGTTCCTACCATTTCTTTCGCAACACCAGTATTTTTCGCAAAAACGGCCGTCGAAAAATCCATAACATTAAATAGATAGCCGGAAACGGCTAAAAATGCAGATCTGCCCTCCTCAATTAAAAGGCCGTATCTACAACAAAAACAAAACGAGATTTTTACATATATGGATTCCTATTATATTATTTTATCACCTTACAACTTGAAAACACGGTATCTGAACAATTAACTGGTAAAAACACTTAAAACACTTTACCGTATCTGCAAAATCGAGCCAATTTTTATTATAATCCCTTCGTTGGACATAATTAAAACACGGTATCTGCATAGCGCGAAATGTAGATACGGCGTTTTAATCGAGTAACAAGCACACACGGCATTTTTATTATGAATTGGCATTAGTATTTGCTAAGACAGCGTAGCAAACAGGTGTATTTATTGTTCCTGATGATTGTTGTCGTGTAGTGATTGTTGTCGTAGTGATTGTTTACTGTCTATTTCAGAAACAAATTACAACGTTTAATAAACGGATATAAAAAGAACAATGATACTGTTGCACACGCTACCTTATCCAAAACTCCAAAAGGACAACTAACGCCACTTCGGCATGAAAGCATCGGAAGGAAGACCCCTAGAAAGCTTGATGATACTGTGATAAACGGGCATATAGAGTCTTTCAACCCAAAATTTTCAATTTTCAGGGAGATGCCCGGAAATAAGAAATTTTCTTGGCAGTGGTGTAACAATAACCCTTATGTTTAAGGATTTTCGGGAGAAATTTCCTCATATCAAAGTGTCGGGATAAAACATATCGAAGAAAAATCAAAGAAAGCGTATTTCATTTACGAATCTTGGGCATGAGGGGCGATACCTGTGAAAGTTTCAAACTATATGGTCATACTGAAACAAATTTTTAGGACTCTTGGACAAATGTAAACAGTGGAAAAATCATGTGGAACGTGCTAGAGAATCTCCCACATACAAGGAACAAGTAACAACTCTACCCGATTCTAATACAGTATGCGTGTCAACTGATTTACAAAAAATCGTTATGTTGCCGAGATTAGATATGTTTAAAAAAGTAATTTTTCAAAGAAGACTGATTGCTTACAATTAAACGTTTGTGCCATTGGGAAAAGTATCTAAAAGCAACAAGCCATTTGAGGTAGTGTGGCACGAGGCAATAAGTAAACGTTCCAAACAAGATCTGATAAGCACATTTTATGCATTTCTAAAACTACATAGAGATGCTCGGTCTATTATAATCTGGATGGACAATTGTGCAAGTCAGAATAAGAATTGGACCATTCTTACATTTTTAGTCAGAATAA
>JAHBCN010013682.1:0-24138 GCA_019359885.1 Listronotus oregonensis
AAAACCCCAACAATAATTCAAAAAAACTATTTACAAAACTTAAACCAAAAAAAAAAAACCCCCAATAAAAAATTTTTTTTAAAATACAAAATGGGCTGGTTTTTTTTAAAAAAAATATATTTTAAAAAAAGAAAATACAAAAAAAAGGGGGTTAAAAAACATCAAAAAGCAAAAAAACCCCAACAAAAAACCCCAAAAAAGCCCTTTAAAACTTTGCCCGATAACCCATAATTTTATTTTTACAATTTTTTTTTTGGGGAAATTTAAATAAAAAAAAAAAAGGGGAAAATTAAAAAAAATGTTCCCTTAAAAAAAAAAAAAATACCGTAAATTTCAGAACGAACGGAGGGTCAAAAAATTTTTTACAACAATTTATTGTTCTAAAATAATAAAAAAAAAAAAACCCCAAATTTTTTCCCCCCAATAAAACAATTCTGTATAAATTAACCTAGGTAATGCAAATGTTTGGTTTTAATTTTTTAAAAAAAAAAAAATTTATATTATATCAACCACTGAACAAGAATGTTTTAAAAAATGTTATCTAGTGCTTGAAATTTTTTTTAAAAATAGTTGGTGTTTTTAAATTTTAAAAATTTTTTAAAAAAATTAAAACTTTTCTCAAAATTCATCTTTTAAATTAAATAAAAAATTTTAAAAAAAAATTTTTAGATATTCTTTATGGTTTAACTAAATAAAAAACGTAATTAAACATTGATTTTTATTTAAAAAAAAAACCAAAAAAACCCCAAAAAAAAATTTAAAATTTAATACATATATATATATATATATATATATATATATATATATATATATATATATATATATATATATATATATATATATATATATATATATATATTTTTTTATATATATATTTTATATATTTTATATATATATATATATATATATATATATATATATATATATATATATATATATATATATATATATATATATTATTTTATATATACCTCAGGAATAAAATTATCTACGCCACTGAATGTAAGTATTAGATGGATTTAAAAATTTCATTCGTTTTTGTTTACGCCAACTGATTTTTAATTAAAAGAATGTCCATCAATCAAATATCCGGATTACGTGTTGAGACATAATCCTAAAATCCCTAGTAATTAATCGTTGGCTTTAGAAACAGATCGCTTGTCCTCACAAACTTTATTGTGTGTAATGTTTGGTTTGAAAAGCACCAGATATTATGAAGTTCCGGTAATTTATTACGTAAAGTAAATACCCAAATCAGAAGTCATGAAAATATCTCTAAATGAAGGATGGGTCCCCTACAGCACGTAGAGGATCTAGAAGAGAAGGCCCTTTAATAAAAGCGGGATAATTAATAGGACCATTAGCCTTTCTTTAAATGAAATTAAGGATGCCAAGAGTTGTGAAAGTCGTCATTCCCCAAATATAAAAGTAATATTCTATACAGGGTGTGATTCGGGATACACTAAAAATATACAAATTAAAAGACAGGAAAACTTTCCGACTAAAAATAGAAATCTAAGTTTTTTCTAAGATGCTGTGGCTGTAACTCTTTATTTTACGGAAGTTTATTGCTTAAAAACTGACTTTTTTAAACTTTATACCACTTGTGCGTATGAACGTAAGTAATTATATTTTAGTTTCGAAACACAGGGTTTTTCCGTATATTTTGGAGCACCACCAGAGCTTTTATTTTAACAGTTGGAAGAAACTTAAAATAACTAAAGTTGAAGTATTTTTACTGAACCGTCAGAATTTGTCATCAGATAAAACAATAGAGCATCGAAAATGTGTTTAAAAATATCAAGTTTGGTTTTTTTAAATGGAACATAGTGTACATTATTATTTTTTGGCTTCTTTACTTTATGTAAGACCGTTTTAAAAACATATAGGAAGAGTCAAAAATATTATTAACTTTGTTATTTTAAATGGAACAATATGTGTATTTTTACGGACATTAATTAATCTTTTTGTGTCAATTTTAGTGGTATATGTGTCTATGTGTTATATCCAGGTCTGTCTGATATGCGTTTTAAAAACAATAACATTAAATATACGATAAATAGGATAAAAAATAAAAAAACAAATAAAAATTAAATTTCGCTACTTTATCAGATATTCAAATTATCTGCTATTATTAGCTTGAAAATATTTGGGTATGTTTGATATACCTTTTTAAAACAATAACATAAAATAAACATTTAAAAGTATAAAAAATAAAAGGCAAGTAAAAATTACATTACACTATTTTATCAGTTGGTCAAATTATTTGCCATTATTAGCTAAACAAAATCCAGGCCTGTCTGTGACACATATTTTAAAGTTTCACAATAAAAACAATTATAAATCCTTATTAGAAATTACTGTTCATTTAAAAAGTTTTACATAAAAATGTGTTTGTCATATATCAATAAAATTGGCTTGATAAAATCAATAAATATCCGTAAAAACATTCAGGGTGCTCCATTTAAAAAACAAAGTTAATAATTTTGGCTCTTTCTGTATACTTGCAAAAATAAAATTATATTTATCCAATCGTTTTTTTTTAATTATGTTGGTAGGTAAATTTTTGTTGAAAAATCACTAGCGGTTTAAAAAATATTTGCAATATTTTAGGTTTTTAGAAAATAACAAATACCAAATATAATTAAATTTTTTTTTTTTTAATATTTAATCAGAAAAAAATTTGTACGAGCGAGAGAAATTAAATATGGTTTATGCAAGATAATAAAAGTATGTAAAAACTTCACCTTAAGAGCAGGAAAACAGTTTAAATAAAATAATTTAATACTTTTTGTCACCTAAAATATTTCATGTTATAACACTAAGAATATTTTAGTTTTTATTTATATCTTAATATTTTTTTTTATCTTTTTACCTAATTTTAGTTTTAGACAAACCCTTACACTATAATAAATCATTTAGTTTTGTCTTTCTGGGATAATGCCTATTAAATTTCCTAAAGCCATTGTGTGGTAATAAACAACCCAAATCAAGTAGGGACAGAATATTAAGGCACCCAAATCTAATATCTAGCATAGTATAAGTGCTAATGCCCTATTCTATTACGCGGATTCATTAGGAATAATCTATTAAATTATCAGATCTACAATACATTTATATAAAGCAGACCGTATTTGCAAATGTGTTTTTATGTTCTAAAGTATTTGAAATAAAAAAATATTTTACGTAGAAAATTAAAGAAATAATTTTCTTTTCATCACTAGATTTTATAAAATAATGTCAATATAGTTTTATAATATTACTTCATTATTAAAATAAATAACCTAAACCATGTGGAATTTTTCAGGTATGTCCAATTATTTACCTAGTTTATTATACGGTTATATTGTAAAACTTTTTTCTGACCCTAGAGTTAAAATTTTTTTTTTTTTTAAAAATTTTTATTGTGGGTTTTTGTTTTTGTGTAATATCTAGGCAAAGTGTTTTTAAAATTTTTTTATTTTTTAAAAAAATTTTTAAAATAAAACTGTCTATTTTATTTAAAAAGGCAAAAATTTTTGAACGAAATTTTTTTGGTTTTTTGGACGGGTTTTGGCCCTTTTTAAAGGGGCCCTACCCTTTTTTAAAATATTATAAAAATATTTTAAAAAATTTTTAAAATTTTTTTAAAATTATTTTAATTTATATAATTTTATTTTTTTTTTATATAAATATAAAATTTAATAATTACCATCTTCGTAAAATTGAAATATTGCTTTTGGGCCAATTAAAGGGTGACCCGAACGCGGTTTCAAAATAAAAATTTTTAAAATAAATTATATTATTAAAATTTTTTTTAAATTTTTTATATATAAATTATAAATTTTTTTTAAAAATTAATTATTATTTTTTTTAATAATTTTAAAATTTTTTTATAATTTAAAATAATTAAAAAATTAAAAGCCAATTCTATCGGTTTTAGTTTAAATTGTTTTAAATACGGTAGTTTTATTTTTAAATGGCCGATCAAATATGAGCCACATTCTAAAATAGATAATTATGGTAAAGAAAATTTCAATTTAAGGAGGAAAATCTAAGACAACTTAACCAAAAACTAACAAGAACTAGGTAATAGTTTGGAAGTTGTTGTCTACGGTCCCCAATAGTTGCATCCTATTTGGGTCAAACCACGTAATATACATTTATTACCACCCAAATAGGACGCATTGGGGACCGTAAACAACAACTTCCAAACTATTACCTGGTTAGTTTTTGGTTAGTTGTGGTTAGGTTTAATTAAATTGTTAAATTTTCTTTATCATAATCATCTATTTGAGAATGTGGCTCGTATTTGACCGGCCAGTTTATAAAATGGCTAAAAACACTAGCCGTATTATAAAATAATTCAAACTAAACGATTATTTGACAATGTGGCGGCGTTGCAATTATGTAACCGCTAGGACCATGACGCTGATTGACTTTAAAAAATTATTTAATGTAGTAATTCAAAATTTTGTAAAAGCTACGATGTGTTGCTAAAGTTCGCATTTTTTTAATATTTTTGTATATTATTATATTTTTACATACTTTAATTACAATTCCTATGAGATAACATAGTTTTGGGTTAATTGGCAGATTCAAAGATTGGTTATAATATTTAAATGATTAAGATATGTCTAATTACTTGCAAATTTTGGCAACATTGTGGAAAGCTTAATATTTTGTTTTTAATATGACTTTTTACCATCATCCTAAAACGGTCATGACCGCGTTGATAAGGAGCTTATTCACAGTTTTATAACTTCATTTCAATCTGGTAACCAATTTTAAAATATGCCAATTAAGCCAATACAGAAACTTATACCATGTTCTATGGCTATTCAAAAATATAATAACATACTGGGAGTCTCATTTGAAAAAAATGCAAAAAGTAACAGTTTGCAAATCTTGGCAACACTGTATAGATTTTGACAGAGTATAAAAAAAATACTCATAATTTTATTTAAAGTCAATCAGCGTCGCAGTCAAAGTGGTTACATAACTGCATCCATTCTGAAGATAATCCCTTATAACTTCGAAACGATATATCACAGACCCAGAGCCATATATATTTGTCTTTGAAAGGGCTATCCAAAAATGTATTAAAATATAAGGTATTTCATTAAAAAAAAACAACTTTGTGTCACCATTATATATATAAAAACGCAACAAACCTAAATATATCATAAAGTTAAAGATACTTTTACAACAAACAAGTTTAAAAAAAAAACACTTGTTTTCGTTTAACTTATAGTTTTCTAGGCGCTCAATAAAAGGGCCACACACAACCCTGTACGGGTATACAGGGTGTCCCAAAAGTAATGAGACACAGAGCAACAGCAGATTCCTTAGGTCGAAATAATGCAATTTACGTAAACTTGCCTTATACGAAAGTTGATAATAACAAAGGTACAGGGTGCTAAGCTTTTAATTTTGCTTTCTTTTTTAAATTCTTTAACCAAATGACCTAACAGTACAAATTTGAGGATGGGGTTTTTGAGCGAAAACTTAAATTTGTCAAGCTTTGATTTTTTGAGGCGCCAGCTGGGGCCTACCTCACTTGTATTAGATGTCGTAATTTTTTTAAACTTAGAATATTGACCTGTTTATTAAAAATAGTTTACTATAACCCATCTGCATCAAAAATGTATACTTTATTTAAGTCTCTAGGAGCAGCCGTTCTCGAGAAAAACCCACTTTAAAGGTTCTTGCATTTTTTTTGGAAATGAATTTGGGTCAATTGTTTTCAAACTTTGCATATGAAGTTTTAACACGTTTTGACAATCAGGCAAAAACCCCAAAAGCCCCCAAACCCTTTTCCAAAACATCCTCAAAGGTCACTGGGATTTGGGGGCTTTGAGGATATTTTGGGGTTGGATTTTCGGGTTTTCCCAAACTTTGATCACGTGTAAGCTATCATTGGTTAAAGAATTATTAAGAAAAAAACGAAAGCAAATTAAAATTTAACAACCTGTACTTTGTTATTATCAACTTTCGGATAAGGCAAGTTTACGTAAATTGCATTATTTCGACCTAAGAAATCTGCTGTTGCTCTGTGTCCCATTACTTTTGGGACACCCTATATGGTTAATAGCTATTTGTTTCTCTTATTCATAGGGACATCCTCAGTCGCAGATGGTTAAACTTACAGCAGACCCCTTGAACTCCTGCAGCACTTAGAGACAATTTATATGGACCACCTTAATATTAATGTTTTTTCTTACCATCTCCATTGGGTGCTGCCGTTGACTTTTAAGCATAGACGCAATCGACTGCAGTGGTACAGAGACATAATACTCTGGGATCAGGAATAAAACTATATGATATTTAGCGACGATTCTTAATAATTAGATATCGCTACCGATGCTGAAAAAAATATGACTTGAAGCTCAGCATTAATGAGCTTGGTACAAGCCTTTATAAACTATCTATATCTAAGTTATAAAAACTGAAAATTACCTTTTTAAAATTTTCAGTCTAAAGCATTTTTTTCAATCTCATGTGAAAAACGATATTCTAAAAGTTTCCAATCAAATCAAAAAACAAAATGTAGACCACACGCTTAGCTGTGCTTGCTTTGTGGAAAACATGTCTTGGTTTAAATTATAATTGCAGCCGGTAAAAGCATGTCAACATGTTTTAAACAAAGTTAAAGCTTTAAAAGCAGTGTCGATTCTGTTGACTATAATTGATGTTTTGTTTTTTCAATAATTATGAATGTTCTAGAAGACAGCGGTTACTATTACAAATATTATCTATAGAAAAATAAAGTCCTTTAAAAACAACATACAAATTAAAAAAAAACTTTAAATACACAAAGTTGGGTAATTTCCCTGTCATACGCAAAATATTTTCCTCTTATAGTCATAAAACTTCGGATACAGCCAAGCAGGTCTGAAACTTCTACCGCTATTAAATATAATAGCTTTTGAAATGATACGAAAGAGCTTCCTTTTCGATTTATTTTCAGGTTTGCCTTAAAGGAGAATTCTAGCATAACCGCGGTTTATTTGATACACCTTTTAAAAAAAATTAAATTAGGTTTTTACCGGGAACTTTCTTTTTAAATAAATTCTTTACTGATCCATAATTTACATATTTACCTTTTTACTCTTTTCGTTGAATTTAAAACTATCAGAAAATATTGTATTTTTTAATCAAACACACTTTTAAAAAATACAGCAAGTAGAAAATATTCTAAAATATATCATTGTGCCTATTCTATCTGTTTTAAATCAGTCCCTTAAAAAAAGTTACGTAACATACCAAGTTTCTTTATGTACATATACTTGCAGCAATATGATTTCCAACTTTTTCTTTCAAATTTCGTTGGGCATATTGGTTCTTTTCCACTGCAACCGTAGCAGATGTATTTTAAAGCAAATCAAATACTCTATTAAACTACATGATCAGCAATTTTTTAAGCAATTTCCCCAGTTGTGATATAACGGGTGGGGGGTGATTTTTAATTTTACAGGGTTATCCATTATATTTTGACACCCCCTACATTTTTATTATGGCGTTAGAAAAAAACTTTAAATACAAAAGTTTTAAGGTTAAAAATAAACCATCAGTTTTTTATTCGATCAAAAATGAACATCGAAAAACTGTAAAAAATCAACCAACATATATTTGTTAATGGCCCCCAAGAGAAAAAAAGAAAAATCTTTTTTACCTGACTTCAAAAATATATAGTTTATTGACATTTGGTTAGGCCGTTTTTGAAATATTTATGTTTTTAATTATCTGTCAGTTAGGGGACGTCGGCCGCAATTCACGGTAGATACTCAAGTATGCCTTGATAAAAAGTGTAGCGGTGCATTTGCAATTGTTTTAATAATGGTAGTTATGAAAATTATAGGCGCATTTTTCATCCATGTTCTCGTCATTTGAAAATAAAAGCATATGGTGTAGATCCAAAATTTCTTAAAATGGGTTATTCTGAGGAAAAAGTCAAAGGCCAGAGCAGACTGCTATTTCGTAAAATGTCAATCGTTGAAGGAAATATAGTGTACACGGGTAATTATTTTTGGTTTTGCATTTTACATTTAAAAGGATAAAAGCAGGAGCCCTCATATGTGTTGCACCAACTGCCAAAGAAGTTTAACCGGAACCCACAAATCAATGCAGTTTGCTGTACCAATAATATGGAGAAAACTAAGAAACGACGCAACAGACTGCTACTTTTGCCTGAGTAACGTAGCAGGTTTCTCATCGAAAAATAAACATGCTATTGTTTATTTCAATTTAAAGTCTGATCTTTGGCCGGTTTCGCACCGCATTGCCGGTCCCGAAACTTCCATAAAAGCTGACTTTAAATGAACCCTTAACGTTGCCAAGTACATCGAGTTCTCTTTCTAAAGATACAAATGATTCTGATTTTATAACAGCAGAAGAATGCCCTCATTTGATATTAAAAGGCAAGTTCAATAATTTCGTAAGATATTTGAAACTGATCAAAGATCAATCCGAACTTTTAACTTCCCGACTAAGTGGCTGGCATCTTTACAACCTGACGTAAAAATAACGTATTGAAAAAAACCTACTTTGCAACTTTTATTCTTCTTTTTGCAGAAGTACGGATATGGTGTACTGCAACGCTGTTAGTGAACTAATGTCTTAACTAGGAAGTGAACTAATGTCTTAACAGGAATGGCGTCAATTCATAGATTCTTCAAAACTAAGTGTAAAAACCATTCTTTTGCATAATGGGAATATATATCCCTCAGTACCAGTGGCCTATTCTACACCCCTGAAAGAAACATGAAAATCCTTCTTAATGCTTTAATATATACATGCCACGGTTGGCAAATATGGGCTGATCCCAAAATTATAGCAATGCTTACGGAAATGCAGCCTGGTTTTACCAAGTATTGTTGCGTAAACGGGGCAGTAAGGACTAAAAACAGCATTAGAAAGCAAGGATTGGCCTGTAAGAACATCACGAGAGCCTGAAGTAAAAAGTGTAAAATACCACCGCTTGCTGATCCTTCCAAAGTTATATTACCACCATAACTGGGTGTAAAAATTTTTTGTTAAGGCCATGGACACTCAGGAGGAGGATTTAAATATTTTAAAGAGAAATTCCCAAAATTAAGTGAGGCGACAATCCAGAAAGGAATTTTTTTAGGTCCTCATATTCGTAAATTATTTGGAGATGCTACTTTTAAAGAAACTTTGGCATCGGTGGCGGTGAAGAAAAGAGCATGGAGTACCTTAAAATTGGTGTGTAAGAATTTCTTAGGAAGTTACCAAGTTGACAACTATAGGGAGTTAACAGAAGACTTGTTAAACGCATACAAATCGTAGGAATGTAACATGTCTTTTAAATTTATTTTCTTTATTCCTATTTGGACTTTTTACCTGCAAACTTAGGAGATGTCAGTAATGAACACGGTGAAAGGATTTATCAGGACATATTAGAAATGGACATAAGGACATATAAGACATGGAGAAATGGTACCAAGGAAAAAGTACAGTGAATATGCTTACCGATTAATGTTGGCAACTGCTTAAAGATGTTCGGAGCTACTTACAGCCGAAACCTTCTAAGAAAATCGTTTTAGAGCATGCGAGTCTATATATTTTTGTAAATTTTGTAAGTTTTTAATGTTTTAATAAAGCTTGGCATTTGTTATGTTGTTTTTTTTTTGTTGTGTAAAGGATCTCTTTCTCCTAATCGCTTTACATCTTATATAAAATAAGTTTGCGTCTTTAAATATAACATATTTAGTGTATGCCTCCAAATAATGTTACATGATGGAGCAAAACGGACTTTATATTTAAAATCAAAAGACTCCACAAACCCCTATTTTTATTTCGGAGAGCAAAAAAATCATTATTGTTGAACAGTGTAACATACATATGCAGATTTTTTTTGCAATTTATGTTTTAATGATAAATAACCAAAGTTAAATAAAAATAACTTTCAATTTATTGTATTTTATAACACACAGCTGTGCGAAAACTGAATGAATATGTGGCCAATTCTAGAAAATAATTCGAAAGAAGAACGTCTATCAACGACCATTATATATAATTGTCGGTGAGGTTTGAGCGTTATTAGTTATAGGCCTTGGTATTATGTTGAAGTTTTATATCCATTAGTGGTAAAGCTTTTGCGTTGTGACAGAGGTATTAGTCCGGGTATACATATTTTTTTGTTGTTTCTTTTCTCGTTACTTTGAGTTTACGTTGGCAACTATAAAGCTATTATATTTACAGTCTTTTTGTTTATATTTTAATATTAATTAAAAAGTTGGCTTACATAGATGACAAGAAATGATATGACAAAAACCAAATGATATTTAAGAAACTACCATAAATGATTAAATTATTTTATTTTAATATTGAGGTTATAGCTGCGTCAATAAATATGTTAAACAAGCAATCTTCGGAAGTCCTCAAGAACAGCTAAAATACAGGATAAAATCAGAAACTTTTTGAAGTGGGAACAGAATTATTTATACCGGGTGACAACAAATTAATAACTAAGCCTCTTATTCACTTGGCGTGAACTTTGATATTTCAAAATGTTCAATTGCCATTTTCTCGAAAACGAACAAAGATGGATACAGGATATCACAAAGGTTTTATCAGAAATGGCTTGTACAATTCACATTTTGCAAAAAATACGGGGTGTTCTATTTAAAATATTAAAACTCGCGCCACTTCCGGTGTAAGCGGTACCGGTAGGCAGATAATATTACATCCAAAATTGGCATCTAATGACACAATATATATTCTGGATTGTCGCCTCACTTAATTTTGGGAATTTCTCTTTTAAATATTTAAATCCTCCTCCTGATTTGTCCATGGCCTTAACAAAAAATTTTATTAAACTTAGTTATGGTGGTAATATTACTTTGGAAGGATCAACAAGCGGTGGTATTTTACACTTTTTACTCCAGGCTCTCGTTTTGTTTTTGCAGGCCAATCCTTTACTTTCAAATGCTGATATTTGTCCTTACTGTCCCGTTTACGCAACAATACTTGGTGAAACCAGTATTCCCGTAAGCACTCCTATATCTTTGGGATCAGTTTCATTATTCTGCTGTAACAAAATCAGAATCAAGTGTATCTTTAGAAAAAGAACCCGATGTATCGGCAAGGTTAAGGGTGAACCCTAAACATTCGCTTTTCTGGAGGTTTCGGCAATGCGGTGCGGAACTGGCCAAATAGCAGACTCTAAATTGAAATAAACAATGGCGTGTTTATTTTTCGATGAGAAACCTGCCACGTTGGCCCGGCAAAAATAGTAGCGGTCTGTTGCGTCGTTTCTTAGTTTTCTCCATATCATTGGTACAGCAAACTGCATTGATTTGTGAGTTCCGGTTAAACTTCTTTGGCAGTTGTTGCAACACATATGAGGGCTCCTGCTTTTATCCTGTTTTTGCAGCCAAAATATAATTCCTATACTTTCACACACAAAATAAAATACATTTGCAGACGTCTTACACTGCCGAGGAGATATCACACAATTTTAAACGTAAAATGCAAAACCAAAAATAATCACCCGTGTACACTATATTCCCTTCAACGATTGACATTTAACTAAATAGTAGCCTGCTTTGGCCTATCGCCTTAACCCAAGAAAGACAGACGGATTACCCAGTACCTGCACGCTCTGTAAAAAGGACCGGGTTTATTGTGCCTGATTGATATAATGATAGGATAATTTACCTCATTATATAAGTACACAATTTTAGGTACAAATTAAAGCATTAAAATGCAAAGGAGATTTAGAGGTATGGTTTATTACGGTACTTAAGACAGGTAGGTGATAGAGCAAAACCTATGTCATTTTCGTGTTTTCCTCAAAAAAACAAAAACTACCTAGTAAGACGTTTAAGAAAACTTCACTGTTGGACAGTGATATCATAAGAACTATGGAAAGGTGGTTTTTCGCGTGGTTTTTCGCCTGGTTTTAAGCACGTTATAGAAACCCGGGAAAAAAGGTAAAAATATGGTCTAAGTATCAAATTACTCGTCATTTCAAACCAGGAAGATCATTATCTTTGGTTTTTCGAAAAGTTTCAAACATTACCCATATTTGGGGGTTGAAAACTCCCGAAAAACACAATGATTATCGTATTTTTGTTATCATATCCTTACCATATCTATCATAGTAACGCAAAATTAAGTACTTTCGTGACATATAAAGAGTATAAAAGCCTACTTATGGAATAAACTCATCTTCGACAATTAAAAAGTAAATCATACAATTTGAATGATTCTGAAAAAAATATTTTGTATTTTAAGTCATGAAAACCTAAAAACAACTATTTCTTATTAGTTTTAAAACGAAAAAAGCCACGAACAGTTAAGTTACCCCCTTTAAAAGGTAATAAAAAAAGTAGAAATAAAAGAAAAAATACTTGTATTTATTTTTTAAGATTTTTAAGGTATCTTGGTTAAATCTCACTTCTCCAAGGGCGTAAACCACCTCCAAAATATTAAGAAAATGATTAACCTTCATAAATCCTTATTTATTACAAAGAACTCAATTTTGCTTTAATATGATGGAAGAAATACAATCAAGTTTCTAGTCAAAAGCGTGTATTTTTTATCGCATGTAAAAAACAATATTCATAAGGGTTTCCAATCAAATAAAACTCACATGCGTAGCTGTGCGCCTTTGTGGAAAACATGTATCGGTTTAAATTATAATTGCAGCCGGTAAAAGCATGTAAACAAAGTTAAAGCTTTAAAAGCAGTGTCGATTCTGTTGACTATAAATTAATTCTTTATTTTCTAGAAGATAGCGGCTTCTTTTACAAATATTACCTATAGAAAAATATATTTTCTATAGAAGTCCTTTAAAAACAATTAAAAAATTAAAACAAAAACATTAAATACACAAAGTTGGGTAATTTCCATGTCATACAGAAAATATTTTTCTCCTATAGGTACAAAGCTTCGGATACAGCCAAGCAAGAGTATTCGGACTGAAACTTTTAACGCTATTATATATAATAGCTTTTGAAATTATACGAAAGAGCTTCCTTTCTGATTTATTTCCAGGTTTGCCTTAAAGGGGAATTCTAGCATAACTGCGGTTAATATGATACACCTTTAAAAAAAAATTGAAAAAGGTCCTTACGGGAATTTTCTTTTTAATAAAATTCTTACTAAACCATGATTTACTTATTTACTTCTTTATTTTTAACCGCTATTAAAATTCTTTTAGTAAGCTTCTAAATAGCACATCAAAGACATTTTACTTAATCAGAAGGTATTAGCAAAATACTGTATTTTTTAACAAAACACATTTTAAAAAAGGCAAGTTGAAAATATTTTACAATATATCGTTGTGCTTATTTTATTTGTTTTAAATTAGAAATCAACCAATGTCTTTTTTTTATAAAAGTTACGTAACATAACAAGTTTCTTTATCTACATATTCTTGCAGCAATATGATTTTTAACTTTTTCTTCAAATTTCTTGGGCAAGGGCATATTGGTTCTCTTCCACTGCAACCGAAGCAGATATATTGTAGTCTCTCTTTGCGATGTCATGGACTATTTTTTAACAGTAAATTCTAAAATTATGACTCGGGCTTTTGTCAAACTTATTCTTTTTATGTGGCTATTTAGCCTACAGTGACTCTAAAGTTGACACTCCACCGTCCTTACTGCTTTTAGCTATCATTTAGCAAGTCTGTCTTTTTGTTTGTAATTCTATTTATATACTTTTGGGTGAATATTTTAATAAGACTACCAGAAACCCCTCACAAGAGTTCTGGGAGTTTCTACCTTCTTTGGCTGCTTCCTTATTTCCTGAGTGGCCACTGACAATATACAGTGTGTCTACCTAAGTTGGCAACATATGGGAAAGTTTTTTATTATTAACTTTACAAAAAAAATTCTTTATAAAAAGTTCTGCATGTTTTGAAAATTAAAATGCAATTAACAGATATCAAATTTTTTCAATATTATACGAGGTATGTCAAAAAATATGAATTTTTTCTTAAGAATATACTACCTTTATATTTCAAAATATCGAAAATTGTTATTATGAAAAGTTGTTCGGAATTAAAAACTATGTTTAAATATGCAATAACATTCTTCTAATTAAAAAAATATTGTTACACATTTTGCTGGCTTTTCTACTCAATTTCTACCAAATTTCGCTAAATATAACTAATGTTTTAAATACCAATGTCAAATATTTCTTGTCAGAGCATTCCATATGTACAATAATTACTCTCTGACATTTCTTGTCAGGGCATGCTAGATTAGATATACAATAATTACAGTTAAATTTTCGTTGTTCGACTAGAGGTGTTTTAAGAAATAAAAAAAATATATTAGAAATTTATGCAACTGCATATTAAAACGTGATTTTTAATTCCGAACAACTTTTCGTAATAAAAATTTTTGATATTGTTAAATAAAAGGTACTTTACTCCACTCTATTACAGAAATAAATACTAAAATTTTTTTTTTTTTTTAAGAATGAAAAAAATTTAAAATTTAAATTTTTTATTTTTGTTTTTAGGCAAGAACTTTTTATGAAGAATAACTTTTTTCGAAAATTAATTAAAAAAATTTACCATATTTCCAACTTAAGAGACACACTGAAAAAAAATTTTTAAAGGCTTTTTTTCAAAAACTAAAAGACTTGATAGTATTTTTTAAAAAATTATATATATTTTTTTAAAAAATAAAATTATAATTAATTTTTTATTTTATAAATAATTTTTTAAATTTTATTTTAAAATTTTAAAAAAAAATTTAAAAAAAATATATTAAAATAATTTCTTAATTTTAAATTTGTTTTCCTAATTAGGCCCTTTTTGTTATTAAAAAAAATTTTTTTCTTTAGGTTTTTTTAAAATTTTAATTTTTTTTTTTTAAAGGCATTTTTTTCAATTTTTTTTTAAATTTTTAAAAAAAAAAAACAAAAAATACAAGGCCCAAGAAACCCAAATAAAAAAATAAAAAAAAAAATAATTTTTTAATAATTTTTTTTTAAAAAAAAAATTTTCCCCTAAAAAAAATTTTTTAATAAAGGTAAATAATCCCCAAATCAAATCCCCCAAAAAAATTTAAATTGTTGTAACGTTTTTGAAATTTTTAAATTTTCCCCTTTTTTTTGCCGTTTTTTAAAATACAGTTTTTAAAAAATTAAATTTTTTTTTTCAATTTTTTTTAAAAAATTTCAAAAAAAATTTTTTTGAGTAAAAATAAAATTTTTTTTATGAAATGAAAAATTTTTTTCCCCTTTAAAATAAACTTTTTTATATTAAATTTTTAAAAAATAAATATTTATATTTAAAAAAATTAAATAAAAAATTTATTAATTTATATTACAAGTAAAACGAATAGAGGAAGGTGGTCCCTTTTACAACAAAAAAACAACACAACAAATGCTAAACTTTATTAAAACATTAAAAAGTTACAAAATTTACAAAAATATATAGACTTGCATGCTTTAAAACGATTGTCTTAGAAGCTTTCGGCTGTAAGTAGCTTCCAAAGCATAATAGTCCAAGAGCTATCAACCAAGAACCCCCTTTTTTCCTGCATGTTTTTTTTTTTTTTTTAAATTTTTATAGTTTAAAACATAGGAGAAAACGAGGTTTGCGGATTTAATCCAAAAAAATTTTTAAAAAAAAGGATTAACCCCCTTTCTCCCATGGTATAAAAGGTTTGCCTAAAGTGTATTTGATAGAAAACCCTTTTCCGGGGAGTCATTTTGAGAAATGGTGATGATTTAAAAAAAGCCCCCTATACGTGACATTTTTTTTTTTCTTTTTTTTAATGTCCTATTTAAGAATATCTTTGTTTGCGGGTTTGAAAGGCCGCAAAATCTGGAAACCAGCTTAAAATCCATTACCCGAACTCATTTTCGATAAATAGAATTATAGCTAAAAACTTTAAAAAAAAGTTTTTTGAGAAAATGTTGTTCCATAAGATTATAATCTTAATATTTTATAATTTTTTTTTTTTTTTTAAAACTACAATTTTTATAAAAGTAAAATTTTTCAAAAAGAATATTAAAAATTTTTAAATACGAAATTAAAATTTTTAGTTAAGAAATATTTAATACAAAGAAAAAAGGTTTAAATTATTTTTAACTTTTGTGAAAAAAAATTATTTTATTTAAAAAATCATGGAAAAAAAAAATTAATTTTTAATTTAAAATAAAATTTTACAAGTTTAATGAGATTAATTTGCCTTTTAAGTAATTGGTTTAATTGGTTTAAAGATCATATTAAATACTAATTTTGAAATTATATTTGAAAATTGAATAATTATATGAATTTTTGTTTAAATAATATTAAAATTGAATCAAATTTTTTGTGTTAATTAAAATTAAAAAATTTTGAAAATTATTTAAATATTTATTATTATTTTTAAAATTTTGATAATAAATTATTAAAATACTTTATATTTTTAAACTTATATTTAAAATCTAATAATATTTTTTATGATATTCTTTGTATTTGTATGTATTTAATAAAGTAATAAATTTTAAAGAAAAATAAAATATTTATTTTAAAAAAATTTAAAATTTTATTATTTGATTTTTTTTTTAATTTATTGATTTTAAAATTGTATAATTTGTATTATGAAGGATATTTAAAACAACTTCTTTAAAGTACTTTTAAAAATAATTATTTGGGCTAACTAAAGTCTATCTCTTATTGTTTTGTTCCCAGAAATGATTTGAATAAAATAATTTTATGGTTCTGTGGTTAGTTGTGGTCAGTTGTAGTAACTTGTCTAGAAAAAAGGTAATAAATATTTTAATAAGACAAAAATAAAGAATAATTTGATTTTAACCAAAATTTCTGTACAAAGGAAAAAGGTTTTATTCATGAATTCAATTTTTTGTTTTAAACAATTTTTTTATTTCTAATAATAAGGAAAAGCAAAAATAGATTTTTAATAAAATTATAAGTATTTTAATCAATTTTAGATAAAGATTAATTTAGTTCCTTATTTTATTAGGTTTGAATTGATTTCTAACAACCATCATAAAGTAAAAATTTTAAAAATATTTTGATTTTGGATATACCATTTATTATTTTTGTCAAATACTATTTATTATTTTTTTCATTTTAAACAAAGCATTTTGGGTTAAGTAACTTAAAATTATTAAGCAGAGACTGACTATTTCCTTGAATATATCTTTTAACCTCTCATGCCCCCTTTCCAATTACTATTTTAAGAAAAAAATTCTAACATTTTTCATTTAGGTCAAGAAAACTTAAAAATTTATTAAAAAAAAGTTAATTTTTGCCTTTCTGATCTTATTTCGTAATTTGAATTTGTTAGAGATACTACGGTAAATTTTAAAAAGTATACCTAATTAATTTATAAGATTTTAAGAATTGTTTAATAATTTTTGTATTATGAAGGATATTTAAAACTAACTCTCTTCTAAAGTAAAACTTTTTTAAAAAATAATTGATTTGGGCTAACCTAAAGTCTATCTCTTATTGTTTTTTGTTCCCACGAAATAGATTTGAATATAAAATAATAATATTAGTGGATTATTTGCCTATTGTGGTTAGTTGTGGTCAGTTGTGGTAGTAACTTGTCTAGATAAAAAGGTATATAAATATTTTTAATAAGACGAAAAATAAAGAATAATTTGATTTTAACCAAAAATTTCTGTACAAAAGGGGAAAAAAGGTTTTATACATGTAATTTTTGCAATTTTTTTTTGTTTTAAACAATTTGTTTTATTTTCTTAATAAATATAATCGGAAAAGCAAAAATTAGATTCTTTTTAATAAAATTATAAGTATTTTAATCAATTTTTTTAGATAAAAAGATTAATTTAGTATCCTTTATTCGTTTATTAGGTTTTTAGAATTTATTTCTAACTAACCATCATTGAAAGTAAACAATTTTAGAAAAATATTTTGATTTTGGATAACTTAAACACCATTTATTATTATTTTTTGTTCTCACAAGTCACTTGCTGTTAAAAAATTATAATTTTCTTGAATTGTTTGCTAATTTTGTATATGGGCAAGTAATAAAAACACTAAAAATTCTAGGATGACTTTAATTTTTTAAATAAGTAATCTTTTTTTTATTTATTATTTTTTTCAATTTAAACAAAGCATTTTGGGTTAAGTAACTTAAAATTATTAAGCAGAGACTAACTATTTCCTTGAATATATCTTTTAACTTCTCATGCCCCCTTTCCAATTACTATTTTTAGAAAAAAATTCTAACATTTTTCATTTAGGTCAAGAAAACTTAAAAATTTAATAAAAAAAAAGTTAATTTTTGCCTTTCTGATCTTATTTCGTAATTTGTTAGAGATACTGCGGTAAATTTTAAAAAGTATACCTAATTAATTTATAAGATTTTAAGAATTGTTTAATAATTTTTGTATTATGAAGGATATTTAAAACTAACTCTCTTCTAAAGTAAAACTTTTTTAAAAAATAATTGATTTGGGCTAACCTAAAGTCTATCTCTTATTGTTTTTTGTTCCCACGAAACAGATTTGAATATAAAATAATAATTTTAGTGGAATATTTGCCTATTGTGGTTAGTTGTGGTCAGTTGTAGTAACTTGTCTAGATAAAAAGGTATATAAATATTTTTAATAAGACGAAAAATAAAGAATAATTTGATTTTAACCAAAAATTTCTGTACAAAAGGGGAAAAAAAGGTTTCATTCATGTAATTTTTGCAATTTTTTTTTGTTTTAAACAATTTATTTTATTTTCTTAATAAATATAATCGGAAAAGCAAAAATTAGATTCTTTTTAATAAAATTATAAGTATTTTAATCAATTTTTTTAGATAAAAAGATTAATTGAGTATCCTTTATTCATTTATTATGTTTTTAGAATTGATTTCTAACTAACCATCATTAAAAGTAAACAATTTTAGAAAAATATTTTGATTTTGGATAACTTAAACACTATTTATTATTATTTTTTGTTCTCACAAGTCACTTGCTGTTAAAAAATTATAATTTTCTTGAATTGTTTGCTAATTTTTATATGGGCAAGTAATAAAAATACTAAAAGTTCTAGGATAAGACTTTAATTTTTTAAATAAGTAATTTTTTTTTTAATTTATTATTTTTTACAATTTAAACAAAGCATTTTATGTTAAGTAACTTAAAATTATTAAGCAGAGACTGACTATTTCCTTGAATATATCTTTTAACTTCTCATTCCCCCTTTCCAATTACTATTTTTAGAAAAAATTCTAACATTTTTCATTTAGGTCAAGAAAACTTAAAAATTTATTTTAAAAAAATTAATTTTTGCCTTTCTGATCTTATTTCGTAATTTGTTAGAGATACTACGGTGAATTTTAAAAAGTATACCTAATTAATTTATAAGATTATAAAAATTGTATAACACTTATTATTTATTAACAAATAGGGGAACGCCCCTATAAGAAATGATATGCGTCCCCTTTTCTAATTTCCCTTGTCTCTTTTGAAAAAAATGTTAAATTTTAAAAGAAAAATATTAAGGGTTTTACATCATGTAATTTGGGGTTAAACGCTTTAAAAAAGCAATAAACAATTATGCCGTATTTAAAAAATAAAGTTGATGATTGTTTGACAAAAACGAAACGTCTACGGAAAATCTCTTACCGCTGTTTTGTAGAGCTTAAAAAGTGGCCATGCAAAGTGTCTTTTGTTTTTTCCCTTTTTAAATAATATAATAATAAATAAATAAATAATAATATATATATATATATATATATATATATATATATATATATATATATAATATAAAAATATAAAATAAAATTTTAATTTCATATTTAATAAAATACGGATGTTCCATTAAAATTATATTATTCCAGATTCTTTTATTCTTGCCATCAAATGTTTTTCTGAATGTCATATCCAAATCTTCTAAAAAACCAAACCTTCATATAAACAACTTTTTTTATTCCTGTGTAATTTCTGCAGTGTTGACCAGCAGCGTATAAACTTTGTACAATTTTTTAATAAAAAAACATGTTT
The DNA here is from genome assembly GCA_019359885.1 of Listronotus oregonensis. NCBI lineage: Eukaryota > Metazoa > Arthropoda > Insecta > Coleoptera > Curculionidae > Listronotus > Listronotus oregonensis. The sequence goes on from JAHBCN010013682.1 coordinate 19,945, forward strand.
TAGCAAAATACCAAAATTGAAAGCAGAATATATAATGGCCCAAAAATTTTTTGGAAGCTCCTTATCTAGCTCGCATTGAAATAGTTAAAGACAACAAGAAATATATTTGCAGTGGTTCTCTTATATCCACAACTACGTACTAACTGCTGGGCATTGTTACACCAGAGTAATTTTTTAATTACATTTGTCAGGTTCCAATATTAAATCTTGAGGACCAAATTTTTTGTTTTATTTCCCGATACTTTACCAGCAGAGGATCTGGTGTGATTCGCGTATCTGCTGTTATAGGTGAGAATAAGAAAAACTGTTTTTTCTATCACGTGTTTCATTAGCAGATTCTCTGCTACCACGTGACAAAAAATCTGCTTGCTCCGAGATTACATATTGGAACTTAGCATTTAGATTAGGTTAAATGAAATTTAAAACAAATAAATTGGAGTTGGCAAATTACTCCTCTTTAAACTATTTGCTAAACAATTTGCCCTTCTACCCTTAATCCTGCCGTTGGTTTGCTCTATCAACAGTTGTCCCTGTTCCTCACAAAGCGGTAGGGTAACGCTGGCTTAAGAATCAAGGGAATTACAGCCACCAAACAGCCCAATAATATAATATTGGACATGCTTTTACGAGGTCGTTTAAAAACTGTGCAAAAAATAAGTGGTTTTCCCACCTTGTTTTTTCTACAAACATAATATGAAATAAATAATATTGTAAGCTTATTATTTTTATGTTTGAAATGCGATTTTTGTGTAAAAAAAAGATATAATTTAGGAAACATCTACGTAGAAAAGTAATAAAGCAAAGGATAACGTCTTAAGCCAAAGTTCTATGGGTGTCAAATGCCATCTCCTACTTTTAATTTAATTGGTTTGTGGGAAAAACTTTCAATTAAATTAAGTTAATATGCCGATAGATGGGAGGTGGCCACGCAGCAAAGAACAAACCCCTATAGAGTGTACAATTTCATGAGCAATTTCTTTAATTTTTAGCACAGAAAAAGTTACCGTGTACTTGGGAATAGATGATGTTCAAGATTCCAAGAATAAAGGATTAAAACTAACCTGCAAAGACTGTTGGAAAACAGTCTATGACGATGGAACTTTCGTACAAAAAGACTCTGAAGGTAAATATCATATTCTGGATTTGGCCCTGATAAAGTTACCAAAGTATGTACGATATATAAATGATCGTATCACTAGAGTTAATTTACCGAGCTACGAAGATGTTTCCCTAGATTTGGAAGGAAAGAAGGGTATCGTTGTAGCATGGGGAAAAGTACGATTGCAAAATCCAATCCATGGAGACGTTCTCGAAGGATATCCAGATCATCCTGTGGCAACCGACATCCACGTTCTCGATAAAGATACATGCGGCCTTATTTTTTCATCCGTATCAGAACCATATGATTCTGAAAACCAATTTTGCACCTCACATTTGACAACAGGTACATGCCATGGCGATAGCGGAGGTCCGTTGGTAATTCAAGGAAAACAATTTGGAATTGTTAGTGGTGGGACACTAAAAAATCTAACGACAGGGGAGAAGACCATAGCCTGTGCTCCAAATTATGGAGATTCCTTCACCAAAATTACCAGTTTTTTAAAGTGGATTTCTGAAAACAGCGATGTTAAAATAGGTCAGAGCAAAAATGAATTTAAAAAATACTAGAAAAAAAGCTTTAGTTGTTTTTTCGTGGATTTTATAACATATTTTTTTTAAACATAGGAGTGCTAATTATGCAGTACCTGCTTCTGTTTTGCTTGCCTGTAATAATGGCAAAAATATTGTAACGCTAAATTTTTCTTTTCACGTTTAATAAAATATGCTTAAAAATATATAAGCTTAAGTTGTTTTATTTAATAAATATTACTATACATGTGTCCCAAATTGGTGGGGAATGTATGGGGATCTTGGAAACCACGATAGATAGAAAATCGGTTAAATAGAGAAAGTTTTGGACAATTATGTTGGTAAGCTAGTCCAGTTTACTTACTGATTTTATCTATTCAGGTTTTTAAAAAATTTTGAAAAAACCCGAAACATGCATTTTCAAAAATCGGCCATATTTTTTTTATAAGTGAAAATTTTTTAAATCTGTAAAAACTTCTTTACAGCAACTCTTTTTGTAGAATATGACCAAGTAGTCATTTTTTATTTTCTACGTTTCGGATTCTTAGAATCACCATCAACTTTATTTTTTCATGTGGACGCCATATTGCATTTTTTCGCAGCCAAATAGTGCTTTTTATTCTGATTTCAACAATGTATAACATGTTATAGTTTAGGAGTTTATTACCTTATCTACTACAAAAATCAAATATTTTCTCAGTTGGCCTTGATTCCGGCAAATGTCATCTAGCGTCTTTATCAAGTTAGCTCAGGTACGTTATTATAATTTTTTCAACTCTGTAAAATGAATAATTTTAAGGAAAACTTAATACTTTGCGAAATTATTTCCAAAGCAATAGACATGTTAATATAGCTGCGCAAACGTATTTCGACAATTTTCCTGAAAGGCAGCCTCCTAAACTAAAATACTTTCGAAAACTGGTTACACATTTGCTTGAAGTCGGAAGTTTTAAAAAACCCCGACCTCAGAAGTACGTTGAAGAAAATCGACAACAAGATGCTGCAGTTAACCAATATTTTAACTAAAATCCAACATATTCAGCCAGGGATGTTGATGGAGAATTTCACATACCTAAGTCAACCATCATATGTTGAGGGAAATGGACAAAATTTTGAATTTTAGGTCGTTATTTTACATCTTCATTTAAGTAGGAATATTAGATTAGCCACTTTTCATTGTTTTTGTTTTTACTTGTTTCAATTAACTTGTTACGTGTAGTTTTGTTGTAACGCGGTATTAACGTTATAGCTTTGTTCGCGAAATCCATTTCTGTAAAATATCTGTTTAGCTTGTCCATTTTGACAATAACTAATATTTTATTGATTACAAAAAAATGACGTTCGCCGGAATCAAGGCCAACTGAGAAAATATTTGTTTTTTGAGATAAATGAAGTTATAAACTCATAAATTATTACATGTTATACATTGTTGAAATTAGAATAAAAAGCACTATTTGGCTGCGTAATTATCCAATATGGCGTCCATATGAAAAAATAAAGTTGATGATGATTCTAAAAATCCGAAACGTAGAAAATAAAATTTAAAGAAGTTTTTACAGATTTGAAAAATTTTCACTTATAAAAGAAATATGGTCGATTTTCGAAAATGCAGGTTTCAGGTTTTTTTAAAATTTCTCAAAAACCTGAATAGATAAAACCATGTAGTAAACGGGATTAACTTACTAACATAATTGTCCAAAACTTTTCCCATTTAACCGATTTTCTATCTATCGTGGTTTCCAAGATCCCCACACATTCCCCAAGAATTTGTGACACACTGTATACTCCAGTGGTTAGAGGCAAAAATAGCCCCTTATCTTTAACCGAGCCCAAAGTAAATGAAATTTTAGTAGTATTTGGTGTCTGGAAACCGAAAATACCAAAATCCTTGCACAGGGGTATCGGAAAGGGGGTAAAAACCACCCTTAAACATGGAAAAATGTGTAATATCCTTTAAGAGCAAAAATAGCAGGAAAAAAGTCTTAACCCCTCTTGCAGTGGACTTACAAGTGCAATAGAAGAAACAGCATGATGAATCCCTGAGTTGTGATCAGGCTCGTAGCTAGGCAGGGGGCAGTGGGCGCTAATACGTACGGCGCTGCTTGTATTTTATAGATTTTTGAGATTTCGAGTTGAAATTTTGTACTTTTAATTTAATTTAATTTTTTTTTTTGGGTAGTTGATCTTGATTTTCAAGTTTATTCGACCTTAGAAGTTGATGATCAATTGTTATTAACAATTTTATGTTGCCAAATGGTCGGTTTGGGGCACAAAGCTAGCGATATCGATAAGCAAGATGTAACTTGTAATTGCGATCTTCCGGCTCACAACTTGTAGTAATGGAGAATGGATAACTTTCCAAATAATTAAATATTTATGCATTGTTTTAACAAAAAATGAGACAAAGTATCATGCGGGTATATTCTCTACGGGTTTTCACAGTGGCTGAACATATTTTTTGGATAGTTTAGTCTGAAAAGTTAACAGTCAGTCATTAATAATAATTCTGGCTTAAAATATGTTGAAAAAATAATTCCCAACGTATAAGTTCAGGAAGTGTATTTA